>PVIR01001649.1:0-118091 GCA_004026965.1 Petromus typicus | reverse complement strand
GAAAGGGGACAATGTTGAGATTGTAACAAAAAAGTAAGGAAACAAATTTTATATATATGGGGGGGTGGTAGGGTGGGTGGGGCTATGGGAAAAAATGAGAATTAAGTTGTGTCTTATACTGGTACAAATCCCCATTATGGAGTGCAATCATGATGTGTATATTTAATGTACCAATAAAGATAATTAAAAAAAAAACATTTATCACAGCTTCAAAAAATCAAACATGTAGGAATTAATCTAATAAAGGATTTGATAGACTTCTATATCAAAACCTACATTGCTCTGAAAAAAGAGATTGAACATTAGAATATGGAAAGAGATCTCCAGGTTTTGGATAGAAAGAACTAATATCATTAAAATGGCCATACTACCAAAAATCATATATAGATTTAATGATACATAGATTTAATACCACAGCTTTGATTTCATATAGCTAGAAAAGAAAGAATTCTAAAATTAATATTGAATGAGAAGAGTCTCAGAATGGCCAAAGCAATCTTGGGCAATGAGATCAAGGCAGGGGAAATTACAATCTCCAACTTCAAGTTATACTACCATGCTACAGCAGTACGATTTGGATGGGATCAACACAAAATTGTGTACTCACCAATGGGCAGAATAAAGGATACAGGAGCAACCTGAATCACTTTCCTTAATCTGATTTTTTGAGAAATAGGCCAATAATATGAATTGGAGAAAAGGTACCTTCTTTAACAAATGGTGTTGACATAATTGATTATCCACTGGCAAAATAATGAATCTTGATCCATTTCTCTTACCATTTATTTAAACTTGATTAAAGATCTATGTGTTAAAACAGCAACACTGAATCTACTGGAAGAAAATTTATAAAACTACTGAAGACAGAGGTATAGGCAAAGAATTCCTGAACAGTATTGTAATCACATTAGAAATAACAACAAATACATTTCCTATCCCCAAATTTGACCAAATATTATAAATAAAAATGAAATAAAATGTTATAAGTAAATTGGATAAAGTTATAGTAACCTTTGAAAATGTAATCTAGCCTCATGTTAAAGATACACATATTAAGGGTAAGATTCAGATATATTCAAAATTCTATAGTTTCACTATTATACTGTACTTCTGAAACAGCAGACAATACTGTCCCTCCAATTTTTTGCTTTTTGAGGCAGCCTCTATGATTAGTGTAATCACAAACTTTCTGTGTATCCCAGGCTGATGTTGAACTCAAGATCCTTCTGTCTCAGCCTCCTATTATGGTCATGTGTAACCATGCATGGATTCCCCTGTTTACTAAATGTTGTCCTTTAAAAGATTTCTGCAGTATTGAGGATTAAACATTGGGCCCCATTAATAGGTGCTCTACTACTGAGCTACACCCTCGACCCTAAATGTTGGCTTTCTTTGATGTTATGTGAAATTTCTCTTCTTGTACTATGCCGACAACTATCATCCATTCTACAGTCTTCAGTAATTAAATACAAGTCTCTAGTTTTATCTGGAGATTTTTTCAGCCCATTTCTTCATTTATATATCTGATAATCTAGTTGGGGTCTTTTTTTGGTATGTTAAATTGAAGTAGTAGCTTCTCCGTCTGTTTAACTACTACAAATCTTTTCCCTTACTCAAACCTTCTACCTCAGCACAAGCTGAGACCACTGTTCCAAATATACATTATGTAACCAAGTCCTCATAGTGTCTCCATGACAAAAGTTCTTCATTCTTCCAACCTGACGAACAAGAGACTAATAACTTTCTCAGTCACAATAAAGAAGTGGGAGAGATGGATTTTTTAGCATGTAAGTCGCATGTCTAATGTGATCCAGATGTCATGAGCAACGCAGATCAGCCCACCCACTCATTCATCATCAGGATGTTGCACGAGCTGTCATTTCTCACCCACCAATGTGATACCTGACTGGTTCTCACAGCCACACCTTGCCTGCTTCTGTCTGTTATCCACTCCTCGACTACCATGTGGCTGGGGGTGTAACTCAGTGGCAGAATACTTATTTCTAGCATGTGCCAGGCTTTGGGTTCCATAATTGTCATCATTGTCATCATCATCATCGTCATCATCGTCATTATCATCATCATTATCGATAAAATAATGATAAATAAAAATAAGAATGACAAAAATAAAAACAAAACAATAATGTTCCGATCCTCTCATCTCTTTCTTTGAGACAAGTGCCCAGCTTGGTCTCAAACTCACAGTCCTCCTGCTTCAGCTTCTCAAGTGCTAGGATCACAATCCTTGGCACTCTTCCTAGTTTCCAGAAGTGTGCATGGCATGGAGCAGGCATTTAGGAATACTTGAATGAGTAAAAAGTATATAACCAAAAAGGAGGTCCTGACTAACACACTTGGGCCAAGGTTTCAGACTAAAGAGTTTGCCTGGATGTTTAACCGATTTCTTGTTTAGACAAGAGTGCTTCACATTACTACTGTTCATTTAATTTTATATAAAGATATTATTTGGAATTGAATTAAGTCTCACTGGTTTCTGATGTGAAAATAATACATAAAAACTCATCTTGGAATTTTTTTCTAAACCTAAATTTTCTCTAATTCTAATGACTATATATTTGTATATGATATATATAGGATATATATAAGATTATCTATACAATCCTTATGATTATATGTGTGTAAAAGGAATTCTACATTTTCCAGGATTTGACATTTTCAATCGTCAAGAATTACTGTATTTTGTGAAAGGAAATACCACTTCTAAAAACAAAGTGCTGTAACTAATGTGCTGTCTTTTGTTTCCAAGGACTACTGATATTCTAGAGCAATATGATAATAATAAAAGTGAGCTAGTTCATGGCAAACTTTGATAGTAAGGTTAGGGCTATAATCTGGGTAAAGATGACAACCACAGGCTCTGCCAGTTAGTATTCTAAAGATACATGGGAAATTTAAAGAAATGGTTTTTGTCTTGTTAATTGAATGATAACACAGGAAATATTAACAATAGATTAGTCGGTGTTTTAATGGTATAGGTGCTGAGTCATGTCTTCACATAATACTTCACATCATCTTCACAAAGAATCTTATTTATACTTCGCCCTCTTTGGCTTTAATATTTTATTAGGGTCTGAGATATAGTTTAGTAGCAGAGACTGCTGTAGTTTTAATGAGACTCCTGTGTTCAATTTCCAGAATTGCAAAAACAATTTTTGGGCACAACCATGGGATAAACCTAATTACATATAATTGTGTAATGCAGATTATTAAAAAATACAAAGAACAATTAGAGGTCTGGTATATGGCTCAAGGACAAGGCCCTTAACTACTAATACTTTGTATAAACCCTGGGAGAATTAAATCCCCAGCACTAAACACACACACACACACACACACACACACACACACACACACTATATATATATATATATATATATATATATATATATATATATATATATATATATGGCACTATATATGGCACTTAGTCCCTTTTGCCATGAATTCAGAATTTAGGATGCCAGGTAGTATTTAAATTTAAAGCATCAGACACTGAGAATACGTGGACTTCCTTTGAGCCTTCTATGAAGTGATAAATGTATCACAATGGCACAAATAAATCTCAATGTTTTTCTGCCTAAAATCATCTTCAGGGTCAAGCTAAAAACAAATAATAACCAGCTCATCACTTTATGATCAAAACCTAATTTGGCTTCTAAAATGTTTCATAAAACTTGTTTGTGAGGAACTTTGAGTTACTTCAAAACCTGAAAAAAAAAAAAAAAAACCTCTGTAAGTTGAAGCTTTATGACCATGAAGATATTTAAAAGATTGGGTCATTGGTTTGGAAAACCATTTCAAAAGGAAGTTTAAAGCATTTTGCACATTTCTGAAGAAAGTGTCTCTGTAACATTCTTTTGGAAGCATAAATTATTTTTAATTAATTTTATTGGAACATTTAGATACACATAGAGATCATATTCATCATAGGGAATTTGGACCTCTATGTGATATCTTGCCAGTCTGCTCTTTTCCACAATTCCCTCCCATCCATCCCATTAACCTCTCTTCTCCTTACTTGCAAAAAGGTTTGTTTTCATTTTTATTACCTTCCCTTCTTCTTCCCATTTGGATATTTTCTTCCTGTTTACTAATATCTATTACACATTTTGCTTTCTGCTTCTCACACCAGAGAAATAATGGCATATTTAAATACATGTGTCCGATTTGTTTCACTTAAGAGTATAGTCTCAAAGTGGATACATAAATTATATTACTCCAGAAAGCAGAAGTACTGCAGTCAGTCAGTTACTCTCAAGCATAAGAGGATAGAACTCCCTAGCTCAAATTGTCACACCATTGCCACAGGCTGTGGGCTCTTCCTAGCCTCCTCCAATGCTGTCTCTTGTCAGAAAAGCCAGGAATACTCAAGAGATGTGGAGCAAGGTGTGGTCAGCAGGTTGTGCCAGCAGTCGGAGCAGTTTTCCCTTGGGTGGAGGCTATAACTGTTGTATGCATGTCTACTTGTGCTGCACTGACATCTTCTGGAGCACAGGGCACTTTCACCCATCAAGGCTCAAAGATGCTTCGCTGATCCTTGCAGCTCATTTATGTCTCCCAGCTCCATACAAAGACTTTGTATGTAGACTCATCTAATATTTTTTGGTAGCCAAACGTTGTATAAATAACTTCACTCTAGGACAACCTAAGATATGTTGTGAATTCCACTTTGATTTTGATACTTTTTGTTTCAGTTTATCCTTTGGATTTGTCTTCTGATAGTTGCTTCCACAGAGCCACAAAGGTGGTCCCAAGTGTGACCTCCTAAAGAGAACTCTTACACAGTCCTTCATCTAAGTCATTGATGTTTCCAGACTCAAATCTAGTGCTTTTTCTTTTGAATCTTCAGATCGTTTTCTGTAGAGTCCCATGACTTCCTAGTCTGTGTAAAATCTTTCAAGTCATCAGAAAAAATATAATTTTGTGAGAAGACTTTCAAGGATGAAACCATTAATGTCCTTTAGGAACAGTTCAGGTTTCTAAACTGAAGACTAAGAACTAGAAACTGGAAACTGGAAAGCATGACAAGGCCAACCCATTTGTTTGCTGCTAGTGGACTGCTACTGCTGGACCTGGCTGGTCCATAGCCAGGACTGTCACCTCTCTTGATGATAAATAGAATATTCTTAAGTGGAAAAGTAAAGAACCCTCAGCTGAAGTCATTCTTGGTGGAGGATATGACAGTTCCTCCCTTTTCCTGGTTTAGAGGCATGGTGATCTCTTTTCTTTGAAATATCCGGAGTTGTGTTTCTGCAGCCAAATGTTTTGGGAAACACTTCTACTGGGTTGAATATTGATTGCAGCTGTTGGACATGAATCTTAGATGCCACTAGTTTCTCCTTTTCCAGCGTCTCTGTGGTCACTGCAGTCATGTGGGTGGAGCTCTCAGAGCAAAGGCCATGCACCCCCTAAATCTCTTTTTGAGAAACACAAGACTCCAGGCCAGCCCTGTCCTCCTGTACCCCTTACCCTTTATGCCATTGCTGTGGATGCTGTCAGATGTGAATCTGGTGCACAGACCTGGATCTGTGTCATTGCTGGCTTTTCTCAAGTGTCTTCCAAGCCCAGTGTCATGAATTTTTACTATTCAATAAGTGAATGCCTTCTTGCTACATTCCAAAGACGGGTCAGACTTAAAGACACATTTCTTATATTTACTGTGTCAGCACAGAAAGGTGATAGTATTTCCAAACATGAGCTACAACTTTTCAGGATAGAGTGTTTTATTTGAAAGCCAATTGTCCTGAATGAGTAAATTCTACATTCTTAATAGATTATAAGGGACTCGAAGTTTTCCTGTACTAATTACTGAGAAACAATTAAGGGATCTATGGTTTATTCTGAAACCAATGGGTTCCCATCCCATCACATCTATATGACTTATTTGCCACTTGGAAATGGAAAAATTTTCCTGGAAAGCTACATAGAAAGATGGTTTATGATATAAAATTTCCTTTTCAGTATATCATATACTTGGGTCACCTAATTATAAGTCCTTATATGTATACATATGGATAATCTGTGTAGACTCTTACTGTTCAGATATAAAGCCATGGGTATCATCACAAATCAGTTGCTTATTCCAGTTCTTCTCAAGAGTCGCGCTGTTGTTTAAGAGACAATGAATAAGTGTAAGTTTGAATTGACTTGGTGTTAGGTCTGTCTTAAGGTTGACATTTATTCATATTGCGTAGCATTGGTTGCTCACAAAGAGTAAATGTCATCTGTTGGCAAGAGGGCTTATTATTTCCTATGAAATGTTGTTACTTCATTCTCCACAAATTCTGCTCATCATTGTAATATTTGACATGTCTTGTTTCTACATTTTGACTATTGGAAATGTATTGGGAATATAAAATGTCTGCATCACTGCTCTTAAATTGTAGTAGTAAATACTTAGTAATAAGTATAGTAATAAGATTAGTAATACGATTTAATAAGTAGTAATAAGATTTCTGGGCTCTTTGCTGATTCCATAATTTTTTGATGAATAACTGCACTATTTTTCTCTGTGGCTATGTAGTTTTGTGTTCCCATCATCAATACATTAAGGATTTCAGTTTCTCAGTATCCACATGCACAATTACTACTTTCCATAATTTTGATAGTAACTCTTCTAATGAGTGTGAATTATTAAAAACAAAGATCTTTTACCTTAAAAATTAATTATTTAAAATCTTTAGTGCCATGGACTAACTAATGACTTTCCAAACTTCATATGTTGAAGCCATCCTCCAATGTGATAGTATTTGGAAGTCTTTGAGAGGTAATTAGGTTTAGATAAAGACAGGAGAGTAGAAATCTCAAGATGAGAATAGAGTCCTTGTTAGAGATACCCGAGAGCCTTCCAAGGAAGGTGATGTGAATACATAGAGAGATGGCACTGTCTACAAGCTAGGACCTGAACCTTTGCTAGAGCCAAACCATGCTGACAACCTGATTCCGGTTTCTTAGTTTCTTCCACAACGTTCCCCTGCTTGAATTGCTTGAAACCAAGACAGGATATGCCTTATGAGCTAAAGGGGACCTGGAGTCTCGACGTCGTCAGTAATCCTCTTAAATACTGATGTCTGTAGTCTCTACAACACAGATCTAAAGGACAGTTTGGAGAGTTGTCTAGAGTTCACATAGTTATATTATCCCCAAAAGATTGACCTTATTGATACTGCCCAATTGGCCTAAACTGTTAAGGTTCAATATTATCTTGAAATTATTCTCAGTTAGTTATAGTGGGATTGCCGGCATAACATGTCAACATTTTTGAGCTACATTGTCATTCTAATATACTTTTATGGGCAGCTGCAGCATGAAGGTCTTGGCTACTGAAAACCTGCAGTGAGCAAGAAGTATGAGACTTCCAAGTTCCTGTAGTTCCATACCCACCAGAGGACAATAGAGGTGTGTGTGGTGGGGTGAGGAAAAATGCAACACACAGTGGCCAACCTGACATACTTGTGTGTATGTGCCTTAGGCCCAATGCACAGGCAACTGTTGGTCTCATGCTTCTGGAGATGCCATGACACAGCTTGCCAACCTACAGTGTCACATACCCCTGATGCTGGCCTGCAAATTGTCTGGAGGACAAGCCATGCCCTTTCCCCCAAATATTCAGCATAGCTGGGCAGCCTTGTATATCCTTATGCAAGAAAACATAATTATTTTAAATGCACATGCAACTATCATGGGACTATTCAAATATACAAAGCCACTGTCATTTTATTTGGGGGAGCTGGGCTGTATTACAATAATGTGGGAACTTTGATACTCCAGATTTATAATGGACAGATCATCTAGACAATCAACAAAGAAATATTAGAGTTAAATTGTACTCAAGACTAAATGGCCTTAACTGTTAGTCATTTACAGAGTGTATTATATGCAGAATACACATATCAGCACATGGAACATACTTCAAGATAGACTAAATATTAGATCATAAAACAAGTCTTAACAAATAAAAAAGAAAGTCATATCATTATATTTTATATGACTAAAATGAAAAAAATTATAAGTAAAATACAATATGAACTATAAAAGTTGTACAAATGCATTGAAATTAAACATCATGATCCTAGACAACAAATGATTTAATGAAAACATAAGAGGAGAAATGTTTAAGAGAGTCTTAAACTGAATGAAATGGAAACACAGCATACAAGACCTATGATTGATAGTAAAAACAATCTTAACAGGGAACTGTATAGCAAGAAATGAGTACATCAGAAAGTAGAGATTTAAAATAATAGCCTAAAAACAAGAAAAAATTAAACCTGAAATGGATAGATGAAATGAAGCAATAAAAACCAGAGCCTAAATGAATAAAATTGAAAATAAAGAGAAAATGTACCTGAAACAAAATTAATCAAATGAGAAAATTAATAAAATGCAATTAGTTTTTTAAAAAGATAATTCTTTAGTTAGATTAACTTTTTAAAATAGGGGAAAACTCAGATAAATAAATTTTAGAGGAAAAATGAAAATGCAACTGATACCACAAAAGCACAAAAGATCATTATGGAGTATTATTACTATTTATCAACAAATTAAATAAGCCTAAAAGAAATGAATATATTTATGGGCACATATAACTTATAATTACTGAACAATGAAGAAATGTTAAACCTAAATACACCAAAAGTGAGCAATGAAATGAATCAATAGTTTAAAAACTCCCAAGATATCATTATTATAAATTGTACTGCTAAAAATGTGAGCATGCACATTTCACTGTAATATCTGTAACTCTTTGGGGAAAATCTTAGAAGCACCTTCTGTGTTCATCAACAGTGGTATTTTCTCCTTTCTTTCTTTCTTTCTTTCTTTGTTTCTTTGTTTCTTTATTTTTATATTTCATTTTTTAGGCAGTCTTGCTATTTAGTTCAGCTAGCCTTTATCTAATTGTGGTGTCAAGGTTGGCCTTGAACTCATGGCAATCTTCCTGTCTCAGTTTCTCAAGTGCTAAAATTACAGGCATGCACCACCACTCCAGTTAATGATGTGATACTATATTTATACATGATGACATGATGAAGTATTACTCTACCAATTAGAAAAAAAATGAGCCATTTGTAGAAAAATTGATGCACTTTGAAATCATATATTAAGTGAAATAAATCAGATATACATGCTTAAATATCACATGGTTTCTCTTATATGAGAAAATTAAAATATAAAGAGCAAAATAAAATGCAGATTACAGCAAGTGAGAAGATAGATGTTTTTCAAATAAGAAGGAACTCAAAAGATGGAGAGATAGAGGAGAGAAGAGAAGGAAATGGGATGAAAAATAGAATTAAGATGTGTTATAAAGAATGTAACATTATATATTACAAACAAAACAAAACAAAACAAAACACACCTCAAAGAAAGGCTCAGGACAGGATAGCTTTAATGCTAAATTTTATCAAATTTTGAAGGAAGAATTAACATCAATTCTTATCAACTTACTGCAAAAATTTTAAAAAAGAATGAATTATTTCAGACTTATTGAACATAACTAATATATTCCTTATACCAAAACAAAGCAAGAGCACATCATAAAGGGAAAATGAGAAGCATATTATTTTGTATACAGTATGAGGCTTTATGCTGGAAGTGCTTCCTTCCAAATGTCAGGCTTAAGATAGAGAAGAAACTGTAAGATTTAATCTGTGAGTTCTGTCATAACCAGAAGCAATCCTTTCAGCCTTACATAAGAACAGAGTCAAAATCACTTAAAGTGAATAATAGGAGTAAATATTAGCACTGCACATACAAAGCTGAAAATTATTCATGGGGAAGAAACACTCAAGTAAAAATCTAAATAAGCCACAGGCTCACCTCTCTTCTCTAGACCCCAATATATATATATGGGGTCTATATACAATATGCATATACATATATACATATATATTTATATACATACATATACACATATACATATATACACACATATACATACATAATACATATATGCACATATGTACATATAATCCAGATACATATGTACATATATAAGCCATATAGAATACATATATATGTATTATAGATACATGTAGAACAATAGAGAAGCAAGGACATAGAAGATATCTACCCCTTAATTTTCCTAAGGAAGGGTAAGAAGTCACAAAGGAAGAAGCAAACAAATATCAGTAGCAGAAATCTGTGAAACTTCACACAAGGGATGAAGAAAACAGATGAATTCAAAGAGAAAATGAATCAAAAGTTCACATGAAATTCACACAATGTGCCCATGGTGAATCTTGGGGAAATAGGTAGAAAAAACCTGGAGAAACTAACTAAAACAATTAAAAATTAGAATGACAGATTCAACAAAGATAAGGAATCCTCAAAAAGATGTCATACAGAAATACTTGAAATAAAAAAACCTGTGGAACTGATACATTGCAGAAATGACAGTGTGAAGAAAGATCAGAAGATATTGAGGACAAGACAATGAATTACAATAAAGAGCTCAAAGAAGCCAAAACAGAATAAGAGACAAAGGGAAGACCCTCCAGAAGCCAACATGAAGACCAGTCTAGGTATAATTGTACTTAGAGGAAAAGAAGGAGGTAGCACAGATGGATTCACTGACATGCTTATAGAAGCAAATTTCCCACAAATAAAAAAATTTAAATTATAAGCATCTATTAGATGGCCAAACTTATGATGAAAAAGAAGCTGACCTTGCCATATCATTATTAAATTACCTGACACAAGCAAAATATCAGAATTTTAAAAGTACCAGAAATAACCAAAAACTCACAGATGAAGGTAAACCAATTAGAATCATTGCAGACCTTTCAACACAAAGTGCTGAAGGATATAAGAGCTTAGAGTGAAGTGTTTCAAGCCTTAAGAGCAACTAACTTCCACCTGAGGTTTATTTATCACCAAAGCTCTCCTTCAGACTACAGGGAGCAGTGAGCCATTTCCATGAAACAGGTCAGCTCAGAAGTTATAGGAGTGTCAGACCAGCTCTAGAGATAATACTTAAGAATATTCTCGACAGCAGCAACAAATTGGGCACATCTAAAATGGAGGAAATTAGTGAGGTCAGTGGATAAACAGAAAAAAAATTAAGAAAAGAAAAAGGTTACACCAGTAGATAAAGAAAGGAATAACAATAAATAATCAATGCATCTTGGTAATTCTCTGAGTGGTAACAGCCTCAATTTTCCAGTTAAAAGAAACAGACTGAAAGAGCAGATTAAAAAAAACCCCAAAAAACAGAATTCAGTAATCTCTTGCATTTAAGAGATTCGTATAATTCCAAAGGATATTCATAGACTAAAAATGAAAGGCTAGAAAGCAGCATTTGTTGCCCTTGGATCCCCAAACAAGTAGGGGTAGCAATTCTAATATCAGACATGGTAAACTTCAAGCTGAATAGAAGAGACAAAGAAAGTCACTACATACAAGAAGAGATAACATTTATAAATATGTATGCACAAAACTTTGGAGCACCAATCTTCACAGAATGAAAACTTCTGAAATTAAAAGATCAAATAATCACTCAAGCAATCATAGTAGGGGATTTTTAGCACCCAGCTTTCACAGAAAGATAAATCAACTACACAAAAGACTAACAACAAAATTTCAAAACTGAGCTACACTTTTAGACATATAGACTTAGTAGTACACACAGAGTATTCCATCCTCTATAACAGAGTATATATTCTTTTCAGCAGCACATGATAATTTTTCCAAAATAGATCACAACTAGTCCACAAAACCTACTCAAGTAAATATAAAAAAAATAGTAACTACCACATGTACACTATAAGACTACTACATTGTGAAACTAGAAATAACAGCAAAAGAAATTGCTAATAAATAAAAAGTTCCTGGAAAATACATTCCTAAGTAATGAATGTGTCATGGAAGAAATCAAAGTAGAAATTTTAAAAATTGTGGAAAGTAATGACAATGATGACACAACTGGTTGATACCACTGGAACACTCTGAAAGCAGTTCTCAGAGAAACTCATTGTCATTAATGCTTACATTATGAAAACAGAGCAAGCTTAAATAGACAATCTTTTGAGAAATCTTAAGATACCTTGAGGAGCAACAACAAACTAGCCCCAAACAGAAATTAAGGAGGAAAAATATAAAGATCAGAGTAAAAATCAATGAAATTTAGACTACAGAAGTAAAAACAAAAACAAACACACACACACACACACACACACACACACACACACACACACACACACACAAATACACACACACAAACCCTACAACAAATAGAAGAACTAGTTCTTTGAAAGGATAAAATAGGTAAGTGCATAACCCAGCTTACCAAGAAAAAGTGAGTAGTGCAAGAAGAAATGAAAAAGAGAAATCATGAAATATGCTCTGAAAGACACTCTGGAAATTTGGATGATAAATAGTAATTATTTCAAAGAGTATATTCCAACAAATAGCATATTTTGAAGAAATTGACAAATTCCCAGAAACAAAAATTACTAATACTGCCCCAAGAAGACATAAATATACTTAATAACCCAATTACAAGCGATGAAGTTGACACTTTAATAAACAGTTTCCCAAGTATATAAGTTCCAGGGGCCTGGGGATTTAACTCAGTAGTTCTGGCATCTGCTTGTCAAGCATAAAATCCCGAGTTCAATCCACTATGCAAAAAAAGAAAAGCTCAGGACCTGATTAATTCATTGCTAAATTTTACAAAACATTTAAAGATGTTATGTCACCAATACACCTCAAGTTCTTCAAAGAATCTGACAGGCATAGAGTTCTTCCAAACTTTTAAGAATCTAATATTAATCTGATCCCCCAACTGGATAAAGACTCAATTAAAAAGAAAACTACAGACTAATCTTAATCAACATAGATGCAAAAATCCTCATTAAGATATTAGCAAACAATACAACACATTATCAGAGAGATTATAAATCATGATCAAGCAAGTGATTTTTTTTCTTTGAGACAGGGTCTCACTTTTGTAGTTCAGGCTGTCCCTGAGCTCAGACTTGAACTCACAGTAATGGACCTGTCTCTGCTCCAGAATACTGGGATTACAGGCATGAGCCACCATGCCCAGTATGTGGTTACTGGGATTGATTTCGGGACTTTGGGCTTGCCAGGCAGGTCCAGAACCACTGAGCTAAATCCCTTGCCTGATGATCAAGCAAGTTTAATGTAAGCTGTAAGGATGTTTTAATATACATAAGTCAATGAATGTAAACCTCCACACAAACAGAAGTAATGCCAAAATCATGTAATCCTATCAACAGGTGCAAAAATGGCTTAACAAAATTCAGCATCCCTTCATGATAAACCCTGAAGAAAATAAATATAGAAAGGCAATACCTGAATATTATAAAAGCAATATAAGACAAACCAAAATCTAGCATCATAGTAAATGGGGAAAAACTAAAAATATTCCATTAAAATCAAGAACTATACAAGGCTGACCACTGTCACCTTGTATCAGTCAGGGCTTACTAGAGAAAGAGTTAATACAAGATACACAAATCTGCTGGCTTACAATGTCCATCCACAGAGTCAAGTGTGGAAGAGTGCAAAAGATCTGTCTTCTGGAGATTCACAAGATCCAACTGACATCCCTGAGCTCAGAGAAGTGTCTATGGCATTCTGTGTCATGAGACTGAAGAGCCTGCAATGGAAAGCTAGAGTCTGCACTGGAAGCTAGGTGATGAGGTTCAAGTTGATGGAATAGACTAGAACTCCTCTGAAGAAACAGAAGAAAGCCTTCTTTCATTTCCCTTTTATACCATTCTTCCAAAAATCTCCTGCCGAGGAGCATCTTCCCCACTCATTACTATGCTGATCTAATTTATTTGGACATATCATATTCAAGTTTACAATCAATTAACTATTACACATTGTCACTATTCAACATAGCACTTGAAACATCAGCCAGTGCAATTAGGCAAGAAATATAAAGTATACTTATAGAAAAGGAAGAACTGAAATTATCATTATTTGTACATAACTGAAAGAATACCCACCAAAACCTTTCTGAATTAATAATACTCAATAATATAACAATATAAGATCAACACAGAAGAATCATTACTATTTGTGTATAATAATAATAGGTGGGATTAAAAGAAAATTATGACAAAAATACTCTTTATAGATCTTCAAGAAAAATGAAATCATTAGGAATTAACCAAGGAAGTGAAAAACCTTTACAAAGAAAACCATAGTACTCTGAAAAGGACAGCATAAAATTGAAAGGTATCTTCTGCTCCTAGATAGGCAAAACTGATATTGTCAAAATAACCATAATGTTAAAGCTGTTATATGGATTCAATGAAGTATCAATCACTATCAAGATACTTTATGTATCTAGACAAAACAGTCCTAGAATTTGTGTGGAACTAGAAGAGACCCAAAATAGCAAAAGCAATTTTGGGCAACATGAACAAAGCAGAAGGAATTGCAATCTCTCCCTTCAAACTATACTACAAAGCAATAGTGATAAAACCAGAATAGTACCGAAACAAAAACAGATACATGGAAACATTTGCATATTTAATCTTTGACAGAAAAGACAAAACTGTATATTGGATGAAAGCCTATTAACAAATAGTGCTGGGGAAACTGGTTTTCTATTTGTAGAACATTCAAACTGAACCCTTATCTCTGACAATATACTAAATAAAAATAAATCAAACACCTAAAGAGAGACATTAAGCTACTAGAACATAAAATAAATAAAACACTTGAAGAAATAGAGGAAGGAAACAATTTTCAAAACAAAACCTCATTTGCACAAGAAATATTGATAAGAATCAAATAGGATTATGTCAGGCTAAACAGCTTTTGAACAGCAAGAAATTCAATCAGTAGAGTGAAGACATAACCTATAAAAATGGAAAAAAAAAACTCTTGCCATATTACTCTTCAGATAGAGGACTAGTACCTAAAATAAACAAAGAACTAAACAATTGAAACCAGCTAAAATTAAAGATCCAGTCAAGAAGTGGGCAACAGAAATAAGTAGATAATTCATGCAAGAAGAAATACAGATGATTAGCAAAAATATCAAAACATGTTCAACATCTGGCCATTAGAGAAATTCATATTAAACAATGTTAAGATTGCATCTTCCTCCAGAAAGAATGGGAATTAGTAAGAAAGCAAACAATCATAGATGTTGGTGTAGCTGTGAAAAAAAGAACGCTCCTTCATTGTTAATGGGAATGTAAATTAGTATAAACAATTCGGAGATTTCTCAAAGAACTGAAATTGGAAATTCCATATGCTCCAGAAATCCCACTGCTAGGTATCTTCTCCAAAGAGTTTAAGACATCATATTGCAGCAGTACATGCATTTCAATGTTTACAGCAGTACAACTTGTAATAGCTAAATTTTGGCAAACGCCTGAATATTGATCAATGAATGGTTGAATAAGAAAACGTGGTGTCTATATGGAGTGGAATACTACTGTGCTCTAATGAATAACAGATTGAACACATTTTCAGAATAACAAATGCACCTGGAAAATATAATGCTGAATGGAATAGACCAGACACATACTTAAATTTTATATGGTATCTCTCATTGAATGAGGCAAAGTACAAAATGGAGAATAGAGAATGGATAGAAGAGGACATAGAGATGAATCTGTTGCAATCAGGATGAGGTCCAAAGAAATAGGTGGGAGGAGTAAGGAGTAGTGAAGCATAAAAATAGAACGAAGATATGCCATGTACAAAAATCTAGTAGCCTCAATTAGTGTAAGAGTTACATTCCATAACATAAGGTAAGATTGATAATATCAATAAAAATGTTAAATGGGATTGGAGAAGGGAGGAGGAGAGAGAAGGAAGAGGGTTAAACACACCAGCTATGATATCTACGTGTAACCACTCTCCAAGATAATTGCAAACTGTATAAACTGTAAACATGTGCAAACATGTGCTAATAAAATTAAAAAGAAAGACAAATATCTAAGGTTGTAACTTGTGATATTTCCTTAGTATCCATGCCAGCCACTCTGTTTATTTAGCGATGAACAGTAAGAGGTCTAGAAATTAGTCCAACAAAAGCAACTATTCTTTCCTTCTGTTCCTGATCCTGAATTAGATTGCTCAGGTTTATCCTCAAATACAGCATGGATTTTGAGGGCTGGCTGTATATCTCATTTGGCAAGTATAAGATAAAAATGTCTCCTCACTTAGTGTGCAAGGTTAAAAAAAAAGTTAATGTAGTGATAAGGGTTAGAATAGCTGTTATCAGAGGCTGGGAAGGGTGGAAAGGGTGGAGGAGAGAGTAGAGGGAAGGAGAGAGGCCAGTCAGAGTTGCGGCTGGAAAGGAGGAATGACTTCTAATGCTCTGTAGCACAGTGGGATAACTGTGGGTAACAACAATGAAATATATATTGCAAAATAGCTAGTGGAAATGATTTTGAATGTTCCCTGTGTAATTAAGTGACAAATGTTTGAGGAGATTGACACAGCAGTTATCCTGATCCGGTGATTCATTGTATACATTATTTGTACCCCATATGTGTGTGTGTGTGCATGTGCATGTATGTATGTATGTATGTATGTATGTATGTATGTATGTATGTATGTATGTACAATGCGCCGATTTTAAAATAAAAATAAAAGAAAACTAGAAAAATTATTGTTGAGATGTGAAGAGATGTGTTGAGGACAAAATGAAGAAAACTTTAATATATTGAGTAATATAGGACATTTAAAATAAAAATAACATTTAGAATAGTTTGATAGAGATGAAACTGTTAAAATTAGTCCTCTATCAAGACAAGTATTGATTTTGTGTATTTATATCTTGTGCTGACTGAATGTGAAATGATGAAACTTAGAAACTTGGAAACTAGGATAGGAAAAAAAAAAGAAGACACTTTGTTGACCTAAATTTCACTTAAACACTACTGACTGAAAGTATGAAAGGACTATTTAGATTTCATGGAGAAAAGTTTGAAAAAATAACCATATCAGTAATATAACTGACTTTAATGTAGAAGAATATAGGATAGCTGACTTTTACTTAATCTTATTTAGAAATAGGAGTTCTATAATGCCATTTTATTTTGGATTGTTTTCTGTGCAGTGCCATTTTAAATGTTTCAATTATGTTAGAAAAGAAAATAATTAAAGGGAGATATGAATGACAGAAAAAGCTTTGTGATTAGTATTCTGGGGTGTTTTGGGAAATTAGAAAACATTAGTAAAATATTTCTTATAAAGGAACATACATCTGGTTATTAACTAGCACAATAGTGATTTTCTTTTTAGTGCACTTATGCTTGTTTTCTTCCTAAAAACTTTTTATGCTTATCACAACGTATTTCTTTTGTAGTCTTCAACTTTCAAAATATCTTCGTGGTACAAAATGGTGTTGTACTTTTAATAAAGTAAAAAGAGTTAACTGTACTTTACTTTTAATAAAGTGATATTTATTGAAGTCAAGAGGGACAGGCAGTATTGTATAACAGTAGAAATCTTTTCCAAATCCCCTGATGCATTTTCTTCATTGTTGATATATTCTATGAGAACACAAAATTCTAGAAAACAAAATTCTTCTTTATAGGTGTCATCTTTTGAGGACTATAAACTGAACCATAAATCAGAAATATTATATCTTCTGAGGAAAAAGGCATCCTTGTTTTTCACTTATTATGGAGAATCACACTTTTTTAAAGAAAATGGATAGACATTGAGAACATATTCTTAAGTGAAATAAATTTGACACAATGTTACAATAACACATTGTATCCCTGGTGTGAGAAACTGAAAGTGGAAATAAGGACTGAAATGCATAATGGGTGATGGGAAATGGGAATAAAGTGTTCAAGTGGGAAGGGAAGCAAGGGAGGAGGAAAGGGAGAAAGGAAGGATAAGAAAAATGTGGAAACAGAAGCAAAGCTTCATACATAAGGAAGGGAGGGAGCTGGTTGGGAGGAATGTGATAAAATGAAATAAAATTTATTTTGAAAATAAATAAATTTTTCAAAAGAATGGTTATGATAAGCAGATACCCATTCTTTTCTTCCTATTTTCTTGTTCTGCCTTCATTTTTGTCTTGTCATAGAATGGATGTCTATTTTTAAAGAGGCCAAGTACATCTTCATTTATGACTAACGTTTCACGAAGTGTGCTTTCCGATACCTAAGTCAAATGTCTTCCATTAAACCACTGAAAGTGGTAGATGCCTTGTGCTAATTGGATTAGGCCTGGGTTGTCTGTGCAGTGACTATGGAAAGGTAGAATTATCCTGGGTCTTTTCAGGATTCATTTTAGAGCTGGGATCTGTATATTCAGGACAGTAAAGGGTACGAGGAATACAATCATAGTTCAATACTAGGTATCTCCAAATGTGTGCTCTGATACTTTCCTGGAATTAAATGTCCATCCTTTCCTTCTTTTTGCTCATTGAAGTACTTCTCATCTCTTAATGATAAAACAAGAGTTTATTTTTTAACTACAAAATATGTTGACTGTTGCATCCTCATTTTCTCCCTGCATTGTTAGTCTTGTTTTGTGCCACCTGATGGTTGGGTCATAAACAGCTATTTAAACATTTTTAGGGGATTTAGAGAAGAAATAAATAACCCAAGAGACTCTTAAATCCTTTTTCACTGGTTTTATGGGGATCCTGTTTGTCTTGCCAACTGGTTGGTATACACTTGGTGCAGAGGTTTTGCCCGTTAATTCTTCTATGCCTTATGGAGTTGGGCTCAGAGTGTAAACAGTAGATTGTTATTGCCTAATTCTTAATGAGCCAAACACAAGATCGCTATGATTATGTTCTTGGTCATTAACATTTCACATTATTTTATTTGGTTTTATCTTCAAATGGCATTGATTTTTCAGGAAAATATCCTTAGAATCCAGTTTAACCACCCAATGGTTTAGCCTCTGCTGTCTTAAGTAAACACATACGATAGAACAATGAAGGCTAGATACAAAATTATATTGCATTGCAAGGATATTCTCTGCTGTGCAGAAACTGTTACTTCAGCTCTGACTCCTTAATATTTGGTTTTATTGCTCTGTAGTTCATGTTTGTTTATTCACTGGAAAATTAAAATAAATTCTTTAATTTTCATAATGATTTGATCATATATCAATCTTCTTTTTAACTCTTCTGAGAAAGCATAGTAAATGAAGCATTCTATAAAAGAAAGTTAAAAGTTTTATGACTTTAAATCTGCATATTGAACTCATAATTCCAAGTGATTTGGATTACGGTTTTCTCTGGTGCCTTCTAATATTAGTTTTGTTTTGTATACTCTGTTTAATTTAACTTCTAAGTAAATTATGAATTATCACAAACCTCCCCTAAAATGTGAATGTTTTGAATTATAGAGATACGTTCGATGTGCTATGAATGATAACTCTTAGCAGTGTGGATTCTCGTGCTACACAGGCTGTGTATGAGTTCTAACTTAATGACTCTAGATACAAGTTCATTGGCATTGGCCTAGTTATTTAAATTCTCAGAGCCTCAGTTTTCTCACTTTAAACACAAGGACAATAAAAGTACCTGCATTATAGGATTCTTATTAGAGCAAATGATTAGTTTAACTTCATTTCAGTATAGGAGTTATTGGTAAAATATCTTCAAGGAATTGTGTAATTACAGCTGGAAAAATTTTGCTTGGTTTTCATTGAATGATGACAACTCCTTGATACCACTTAAGTCAGCATAAGTTAAATTTTTGACTTACTATAAATACACAAGGGCATGTTTTAAGTGAAATAAATCAGAGACAGAAGGTGAAATATTACATTTACTTTTACATAGAAATTTAAAGTAAAACTAAAGAGTAAAATAAAAGATAATAGGAAGTAGAGAGATAGGTCTTTCTCGGAGGGGAAGAAAATGAAGAGATGAGTGGAAGATGAAAAAGGGGAAGCACAGGGGAATTGGAACATGTTATGTGCAGGTGTCACTTCCACACAGAGAATGTGACATCATATCCCACACATGTACAAAAACAGGAGGGATCAAGAGATGATGGAAGGAGGACAGAGCAAAAGGAAAGGGATGAAAAAGAAATTAAAATGTGTTATGTACATGCACCAACTTCCCACAAGGAATGTAAGCAATATGTACCACAGAGTAGTGCCAGAAACTAAAAGGAAAAAACCAAGGCATTCCTTGAATTTGAAGGAGTAAATGTAACCAACAGTTACTGGTGTTGGGATCAGGATCTGGAAAGTAACAAAACCAAAAGAGATTCTCTCTTTTTGTTTTATTGAGCTCATAATTTTTGTAGTCTGTAAGGCACTCTGTGGGGTGTGTGTGTGTGTGTGTGTGTGTGTGTGTGTGTGTATGTGTGTGTGTGTGTGTGTGTATGTGTGAGAACATGTGTGTTTATGATTTGCCTTTTCTACAACTAGACTCCCTCTGCTCTGTTTTCTCACAATCATATCATAACTATCTCATCCTAACATTAAATATTTCATGAAGTCAAGTGCCCCAAAGAGATTGATTTTTTTAGGAGAAATTATAATTTGTCTAGTAGATAGCTGAGGCAGGGGAGGGGTTAGACAGCTCGCTTCATGCTCAGTAGGGTCTGTTCTTATTTTTCCGGGAAAGGATATAAAGTGACAGGGAAATTAATTTGCAGATACCTGTTAGGTATATTTTGAAGAAAGGCTTGAAAATTTAACAAAAGCTGCATAAAAATAAAGCAGTAAATATCTGTTAACTAATCTAAAATGAGAATTAAGTCTATCAAGTACTGGTACAAATTCTTGATGTTTCTTGTGATCACAGTATGTATATAAAATGAACCAGTAAAATTAAACAAAATAAAGTGAAAGACAGAGCTTCACTGCGTACCTTCCCACATGTTCTCTTCGCCCTTCCTACTTCAGCATGTGGCAAAGAGGATAGCAGCTCTCTTACTTGTCTCTACTATTACAAGGATAAATAAATTATAAGTGTAGAGGTCTGATTACCAAATATCAAAGTATATAAAGTTACAAATCAGGGTAACAGACTGACTGTCAAGTAGACTATATTTTATTCACTTCCTTTGACAAATGGACTCTCATAATCATAAGGAAGGTCATATTGAAAGGTAGAAATCTTTGACTTCATGAGGTTTAATCTTTGAACGAGGTGGCCTACCTGCTTTCATTCTTCCTCTCTTTGTCTTCATCCAGCAATAGAACAGATCTGTAAAACAAGATCAGATTTCTTTCTTCAGTGAGACTGATTAATCAGGTTGTAAATTTTCTATGCAAGGTAAGCCTCCAAATTCCGGTATTTTTATTCTAGCACTTTGTATATTGGGAGACAGGTTTCCCTTCTTTCAGAGTTCTTTGGTGCTGATGGGTTTCCTTGCTGAGGTGTGATACAGTCCTCAGTCCCCAACCTCCACCTAAGTGTACTCCATATCACTTTACTGCTTCTTACCCATTGGAAGGGTGTAACAGAAGGGATGTGATATGGACAACTTTTTATGTCCATTTGGTTTGCAGAGAGCCACACCCTGAAGCTTTTCTCCTTGCCTTGAAATCATGAATCAGTTTTCTTGGCAAGAACTAAGTCTGTTTGAGTGTTTAAATATGCTCCATTATTTGGAGGTCCACTTCCAGCGTTTTCCAAATCCAGCTTACTCTTCACTCCACTCACATAAGAATATCTTATCTGATCCTTAACAAACACCCAGCGAGGTAACTATATGCTGGCATCCCTTCTTTTTTTAGATTTTATTTTATTGAAATCTTTATTGGTATATTACTTATACACATCATGACTGCACTCAACAATGGTTGTACCAGTGTATGATACAACATAATTCTCATTTTTTCTCATAGCCCTACCCTCCCTACTCCCCCACTCCCTATGTACATGAACTTTGTTTCCTTTCTTTTTTGTTATAATCTCATTATTTTTCCCCCTTCATCCTATTTCACTTTGAGTATTTTCTATTTCACAATATATAACATACAATTCTAGAGCTCACTTACATCTTTATTTTCTCATACCAGAGAAAAGATGTGATATTTACCTATCTGTGACCTATTTATTTCACTTATGAGGACATCCTCAAAGTATGTCCATTTAAGTATAAATGACTCAGACTTATCATTTTTCATGGCAGAGTAATACTCCATTCTGTAGAAGAACCACAGCTTTTTTATCCAGTCTCCAGCTGATGGACACTTGGGTTGTTTCCAAGATGTAGTGATCACAAACTGAGCTGGCCTCCCTTCTTTTGAGTTTCCTTGTGTGGTTCCCTTAGTGGCTCTTTGACTTGAGAGGGGAGAAACATTAATTCCCTACAGGAAAGAGAATTCATGGAATTTCTGTGAGGCCGTTTATGTGGATTGATCGGTATGGTGAAGGTGTGAGTACCAGAACCTTCCTGGTGTATAGGAAGGGCTTTGGAAATCCATGGTGTCTGTTTTATACATCTTTGATGTGGAGTCTTCAGCCGAAATTAGAACTGTGATGAGTCACAAAAGCTCATTCCTCCTGGTCTCTAATTTGTTTTTTATACTGACGAGTTACATTTATTGGACCTTAATAATTATTCCACTTGTTTACATAGAGTAATGAATGCTCAGAAGTTAAAGGACTGGCTCTACTTGATACAAGCAGTAAAATGTTTACTAGGGAGCCCTTTCTTTTGGTTTAGCTCTGTATTTAAGACTCAACTCTTTCTACCAAATTACTTCCCAAGAAAGTTCACTTTCCTTAAATGTATGAGAAAAGTAAATACAAATACATTATTCAATATTGTTTTTCTTTTCAAAGTCTTTTTTAGAAAGTTTCTAGAGGAAACTAACCTGACCCAACTCAGTACTGATCCCTATACACTCCATACTTGCATCTCAGAGCTGTGACAGAGCTGTGTTTTTCATTGTGACATAAACACTCTTCTATAGACACTAAGAAATTAAGAAAACCTCATTTATTTTTCCAGGTTCTGTTAGTAAGTCTATATGTTAATTTGTCTCCCTTCTTTATTTTCTGCTGCACTTTGCTAATGAGAAAAGCTAGCTTTTTCCCCTAGCAATCAAAATCCATTCACAATACTGATTTCCAATTATTTAAAGAATGAATTGCATTTTGCAATTTTGGGTGGTTTTAAAAGTGGATTCAATAAATATCTTGCCTGGAAAAAGAGATAATAGGTTCATCATGGATATTTTCCCTTAAGTCGGAGTCACACAACAGTAGTTTGTTTAATCCTTTCCTGTCTCTTGCCCCTGGTAAAGACATTTCATTAACATTTTAACTTCTATGCAAAAAAAAAAAAAATTCAGTTTAGAACTTTAATAACTTATGTAGGGTATGTTTTCTGTAGGTCTGCATTTAAAAATAAGTTCTAATAGGCTTTAACATTGTTTTCAGTTTTTAATTCTGAACAGTTCTCTTGACCATCTGAAAGTTTTAATACTGAATTTCAGCCATATTTATGCTGTGAAGTAAAACCAAATTTAATTGCATGGACTTAGGGTACAAAAGAAATGTTCATGCACTGGCTTTTATCCTGCTTACCCGGTGAAAAATATTCAAATACAATCTTGATCATATACCTTCAAACCACATTTACCTAGGAATTTTGCCAGAGAACAGTTCTATCTCCCAGGTGTTGGGTAGGAAGGGTACATTGTTTATTAAATATGGGCATCAGCCCCAATCTGGTAATTAAAACTTGATAATTAGAAAAACATAAGTGAATGATGTTTTGCCTTCAAAACAAAATGCTAACTGAATTTACTAAGTAGCCAAATTAAACTTCAATGACATGGCAGTGAACATGCACATGCATTTTGCTTTGCTTCGTAGCTGCTGCCTAGCTGCTGTAGCACTTGTCCTGCTGCCTTCATTACTTGCTTTCTTCTTCCTCTCCTCACATCTTTTCATGTGAAGTGAATCAGTGTGTACTCAGTTCTCAGTTACGTAACAGGAATTTGCTTCCCTGGACACACAGGGACGTGTGCTCATTTCCCCTGTTTCCTGCAATCACTGTAATTGTTAGCATTCTCTTTTCTGCTCCTAGTTTTCTTTTGATTCTGTATTTTGAATGACTCACTGCCTTCCCTTATGCTGTGGCCCATGCTGCTCTCTGCTCTACACCCACATTTTCTGGGCTGTTTTCACAGCCTCATCTCCATGGTTGCCTTGCTACAGAGACTTTTCCTTGAGGTCACTGGGTTTTCCCACTTTGCTGCTCCTCAGGCCCCAAACATCATGTGCTCTGAGCCATCTGCCCCAGATGGAGAGGACATATGTCATCCTTTTCTTAAAAGTAATACTTATATTGAGGTTATCCATTACATAACACACTATTTTCTCTCTGAGGTTAGGCGAGGGTTTCTATCAATTAGCATATTATCATTTCACTCTAAACACTAAACTAATTTTGTTTTCTGGTGGCTGGAATTATCTTTTCCTTTCTCTGTGAATTACAGGAAGACTTATTTTCCTCCTCCAGGAAACTAAAAAGTTTGTGAAGTAAGATCTGTCTGTTAAGGAACTCCCTGAAGCCAGATGACTCTATAATACTTTCTGGTCTTTTGGCTATAGTACCTTCATTGGACCATGAGGTTCTTTTTCAAAACTTTAAATCTTTTATTTATTACCAATTTCATACAAATTACTTAAAACTAGCAATTACTGAATATTTACTGTAAAGTTCAGTGTGTGAAATGTAAACAGAATTTCAGTAAATGCACCAACGACCACTGATAGCTATAATTATTTGATTCACTCATTTATCAGTAATTACAAAAAATTATTCATGTAGCACTTCAGCTATGAAACATACAACACTGTCAAAAATATATAACCTTTTTGCTTTTAGGTGGTTTACATGATCATCAAGAGGACTGGCAAGGTGTGGTAGTGCTAGGTCAAATGGTAGTTATGTATGTTTTTTGAGCAACCCCCATAATTATTTCCATAGTGTCTGTACTACCTTATCTTCCTACCAAAAGTGTAGAAGTGTTCCTCTTCCCCTACATCTTTGTGCTTATTGATTTTTTTGTCCTAAAGGTTAAACACAGTTTCTTTGCAGTAAGCTTCATTCTCAATCTCTTTTTATTTTGATACAAAGCATTGCTAATTTATACATTCTTTATTTTTACTTTTTAAAGTGTGTTTTTGTTAGTACTTCTTAATTTCATGGAATATTAAGTTTCAGTGTGATATTTTAATACATGTGCATATTTTGATCATAGCTATCCACTCTGCTATTCTTCTTTGTCCCCTTTGTCCCCTTTGTCCTGTTTTTTTTTTTTTTTTTTTTTTTTTTTTTTTTTTTTTTTTTTTTTTTTTTTTTTTTTTTTTTTTTTTTTTTTTTTTTTTTTTTTTTTTTTTTGAGACAGGGTCTCGCTTTGTAGTTCAGTCTGGCCCTGAGCTCAGCCTCAAACTCACATCACAGCAATCCTCCTATCTCTGCCTCCCGAGTGCTGGGATTACAGGTGTGAGCCACCACGCCCGGCACTGTGGTATGTGGTACTGATTGCTGCTGGGTGTGAGTCTCCACACCCAGTATTGTATGTGGTTACCTGGGATTGAACCCGGGTCTTGTGCTTGCAAGACAGGCACCAGACCACTGAGCTAAATCCCTGGCCCCCCTTTGTCTTGTTTTAATAATAGTCTCCCTTCTACTTTCATGACATCACTTTTATTTTGATTCCACATATTAGGAAAAATATGTAATACTTGACTTGGTCTCATATCCTTTCTCTTTTTACTCTCCCTGACACCCTCCCTCCTTATTTTCTTCTTATCTAATAAGATTCCCCATCTATTTCATGTTATCTTTTTAAGACTGTGTCTATTGGGGGTTACATGTGATATTTGTCTTTCTGACTGCCTTATGTTGCTCACTCTAATGTTCTCCATTTCCATCTTCACAAAGCAATTCTGACTAGGTTGAGACAGATTCTCAGGCATTTGGTTTTCATTTCCCTAATGTCTAAATATGTCTTCTTCACATGCTTTCTTATTAGTACATGTTTACCATACATAGTGATTGCGTTCATTAAAGAGAATTTATGCATGTATGTGATATAGCTTTATTCTTCATTTTTCCCATTCCCCTTCCTTCCTTTCCATCCTTCTACTCCCCCTTTACAAAAGCTTGTTTTCTATTTTCCCTTTCATTCTCTAATTTTTCTCCTTTTCCTTCATTCTCCTCTCTCCTCTCTTCCTTTTCCACCTTGTCATATGAACATATTTTTTCCTAAGTCTCAATATCTATCCTCCATTTTGCTTATTGACCCTTTGAATAACAATGCCATATTTATATTTGTGTGTTTAATTTTTCAATTGTAAATTTTGGTTTTAATTACATCTACTTATCAAAAATGGCTGAAGTCTATCCTTTATGACCAAGTAATACTCTATTTTGTATAAATACCATATTTTTAAAAATGTGTTAATCCACTGATGGGCATACTAGCTGTTTCCAAGATTTAACTTATAAATGGTGGTGCTATAAACATGGATATGCATGTATCACTGTGGTATGATATTTCTATTTCAGGAAGATACCTAGTGGGGGGTATTTAGGTCAAATGGAATCCATAGTTATAGTTTTTTGAGGAATTGCCATACTAATTTTCATAATGGTTCTATCACTTTATACTTCCAGCAATAAAGAAGGGTTCCTTTTCCTAAGTGCTTGCTAGCATCTGTTAGTGGTTGATTTCTTGATATAGCTATTCTTTCTGGACTGAGGTGAAATCTCAGTGCTATTTTAATTTATATTTCCCAAATGACCACTAATGGTGAACATTTTTCATATATTTAATTTGAGAAGTGTCTCTTCATTTCAGATGTCAAATTTTGGGTGGGGTCTTTAAATTTTAGGTTCCATATATGTTCTAGATATTAGTTCTTTGTCTGAGAAATAGCAGATAAACTATTTGTTCCCATTGTGTCAGTTGTCTCTTCTCTCTGTTCGTGATTTATTTTGTGGAGCAAATTTTTTTTAATTTAATGTGATGCCAGTTTTTGATTCTTTGCAATATTTCCTGTGCAGTTGGGGTTTTGTTAACAACATCTCTGGCCATTAGAAAAAAAGCATATTAAAGTAACGCTAATTTTTCATCTTACTCCAGAGAGAATGGCAATCAGTAAGAAATAAAACAGTAACAAATATTGAGGAGGCTGTGGTGTAGAAGGAATCTTTCTTTATTCTTGGTAGGAATGTAAAATAATACAATTATTATGAAAATCATTAAGGATGTTTCTCAACAAACTGAAATTAATTTCATATGACCCAATATTTCCCCTGCTAATATTTCCCCCAAAGAACTCAAGATATAATACTGCAGTGATATATATCTACAAACATTTATAGCAGCACAATTTGTATTAACTAAATCCTAGGAACAGCCCATATTTCTCTTATCTAATCACGATAGCTTATGTCTGCAGAGACATATTGAACAGGAGTGGTGATATCTGGGGATTCTTATCTTGGCCCTGATTTTAAAGTGAAAGCTTTCAGTTTTTATCCATTGAGTATGATGTTGGCTATTGGTTCATCATAAGTGGTTTTTATCAGATTGAGAGAAAGACCTTTTATTCCTGTCTACTTTAGTGTTATTACAAATGTGTGTTAAATTTTGTCAAATGCTCTTTCTGTTATTGACATCCAAAAATATCAGTAACAATAAAACAGAAATGAGAACAAACCTAAACAATACATGAACACAGAATTCCAGATCACCAAGAGGAAATTTGAGGAGCAATGAGATGAAACAGCCTGAAAATCAACCACCTGGACACTCTGAACTGGTAACAAAAGAGGAATGTGGAAAAAATTAAATCAGAAATCATTTCTGAGACAACAACATAAACAGTCTTCACAATCCAAGATATGATTGATAACTCTAAAAAAGAGCTCAGGAAAATGATGGAATCCCAGCATATGAAAGTAATGGAATCCATTAAATAGCTCAAACAAATTTACAGCAGGCTAAAAACTCCACTGAAAGTTATGCAGCACTAGAAGCCAAAATGAGGATGGAGTATCAGACACAGAAGATAGTATCGCAGTTAGTGGCCAGGAAAGGAAAGATGCCTTAAAAATAACAAAAGATCATGAAAAATCAATTAAATAGCTACTAGATGATGCAAAGAATAACAAGAGTGATCAGAGTCAAATAAGAGATTACGCAACTAAAATTGAAAAAAAAAAATACCTTCACAGAAGTAATGACAGACAGATAACTTTCCAAGAAGGGGAAAAGAATTTGACATACAGCTAAGTGAGGCATATAGCACTCCCCTTAGGCATGATCAAAACAACAACAACAACAAACATACCCAGGAATATATTAGTCAAAACACCAGACTCCCAACAGAAGAACAAAATATTGAAAGCAATTAGAGAAAAGAAGCAGATCACATACAAAGGAAAGCCCATCAGAAATATAGCAGATTTTCAACACAAAGCTTCAAGTCAAGGAGATCCTGGAGAAGTATTTCAAGCCAAAAAAGAAAACAACCTCCAACCCAGATCGATATACCCTGAAAAACTATCCTTAAAAAAGTATATGGGGAAATAAACTATTTCTATGACAAAGAACACCTGAAGAACTTCACAAGGACCAAAGCTGTTATAAAAAATTCTAAGCAATATCCTAGAAAAAGGTGAGGAGAGTCACAACTTGATGAGGCCAAACAGAGGGAAGCCATTAGACAAAGCAAGAAATTAAATGGAAGCAGGGAGATAAAGAAATAAAAGAGTGAACAACAGGAAAATATGACTATGATAAGTCAACACATATTAGTTATAACCATCAATGTTAATGGCTTCAATTCAAAAGATCAAAAGACTGGCAAAACCGATGAAGAAAGAAGATATAAGAATATGATATATGCATCAAACACAATTAATTCAAAAAGAAATTCATAGACTGAAAGCAAAAGGATGGAAAACAATTCTCCATGCAACAAGAAAACACAAAAAATAGGAGTGACTATCTTATTTGCCAAGTAGATTTAAAGCCCATCTCCTAGTTTTTCTCGTGTTTCTTATCTTTATCATTGTGCTGTTTAGCTCCTTTGTCATCTTTTCATAAATTCTTGAAGTATTTTTTTTTTTTTATTTTTAGAGGCAGGATCTTACTATGATGTCCAGGCTGGCCTTGAATTTACAATGATCCTCCTGCCTCAGCCTCTTTAAGACTGGGATTAATAGGCAAGCACCACCACACCTGGCTTATGATATAACTTCAGTATTTACTCAGAATAGTTTTTCCTTTATTACTCTTAATTCCTCTCATTTTCAGATTCTTATGAAGAATAGTTCTATTCTGCTACCTTCAGCAGGTATTTTCTAAACTTTATTTTTAACTGATACAAAAAACTACTGAACACATTGATATAACCACTGTTCAGATCAGTAAATACAATAATTGTCAATAGTCCAGGAACATTCCTTTTCATTTTCACACTGTTGATTAATTCCATATATTTACTAGCACCAATTAAGACTCTTTTATGTACTGAGCAATTTTACATTTTAGTAACAGAAAGATTTAGTGATAAGTTAACACTGACACTGCCATAGACTGCTTTGCAACTTTTTATTGCTTTCATAAGATTCATTAAATTTGTAACACATTTTAATATTTATTAAAAAACATTTACTTCTCTGTTAGATATGCAGTTCTGAGTAAGCATGTAAAGATTTTAAAACAGTACCTACAATTTCATAAATAATAAATAGTCAACTCATTAATCTATTGATAAACACTTGATAAATTGAACTGTCTGAAAATGTAGATGACATAAAGTTGGAGCACATATGATCTATTTTTAGATTATCCATAGATGAAAACCAACAAGCTTCTGCATTTGCTGAAAGAAACACAATAAATATTTAAATGTTTTCATATTTTTGAACTTTATCCTATTTTGTTTCTTTTGTGATGCTGATGTTGATACCCAGTGTTTCTTGCATGCTTGGAATATTCTTTACCACTGAGATGAATCCTGGCCCTGTTTTGGAACTTTAAATAAGAGGAATTAATTTGTACTCTTTTGTTTGCTTTGTTTCTTTGATTTACATTGTCATTGTTGTTATGAGCAACTATTCAGTATGAATGTGCTATAATTTCCATTTTTCATTGTTTCCATTTTGCATAATACAAATAGTACTGCAATATAATTCTTATATTTTTTGCATGAACACATTTTTCCACATTTGTAGAATATATACATAAGAGTAGATGTGCTTCAGCATAGATTATCTATATATTTAGCTTTAGCAGATATTGTCAGTGTATGTACCTACCCAAACTCAAAGTATGAAGGTTTAAATTCATGAACTCATGAACATTTGGTTATCTTTTAAATTTTAACTGTTCTGTTATTTCATTGTGGTTTTGTTTTGTATTTTAATGAGGTGCAATAATTATGTGCATATGCTTATGCTTATTTTCCATTTGATGTTATTTTTCATGTAAGACTTGTTCACTTCAAAAACTGGACTGTTGGGCCAAGGATTTAGCTCAGTAGTTCCAGTGCCTGTCTTGCAAGCGCAAGGGCCTGGGTTAGATCCCTGGTTATCACATACGACAATACTGAGCGTGGAGACTCATGCCCACCAGCAGTCAGTCCCATCTGCCATAGTGCTGGTGGAGTAGCATGGATTCCACCTTTGTAAGATTCTTTCATATCGCTAAACCGTATAACATGAAGTGTTCTACTTTTGTAACATGAAAGGAATGCTTAAACCCTTCCTGTGTTAAAGATTTGGAAATGTCTCCTTGAATGAAGTTAAGTTCAGAACAGGCCATGGGTCATTTTGTTTTTCTCAGATGTCACTGCTTGTATTGCCTTCATTATAAAGTCCAAAAAAATTATTTTATATAATTTGTACAAATTTTTATTTCTTTGTAGTAGTAGATGAATTTAATATTTACTTCATCATTATAGAAGTGTAAGTCAATTAAAAATTTTTATTCAATATTTTGTTGGTTACTCACCTAATTTTTATTTCTTTAGTAGTTGTCATATGATTTACAATACACAACCTTGACTTAAAATATGTAGCATAAATTTCTTGGCTTTACTTCTTGGGCAATATGAGAAGTCTAGAACATTGTATTTACCTTTCTTTAGACTTTTCTGTTAGTATTTATTATGTGCATTTGTGCACACATACCACACACACATATTTGATCTCAGAACACATTTTTTATATAGCAACTGTTTTTAAAATTTGTCTACATCTTTAACATTTTCTTTCTTTTTATTTCCCATTCCTACAGCTATAATTGTTTAACGATCTCCTATTGGTCTATTTTAGGTCTATTAGAACAAAATTCTCGAAGTTCTTGCATATTGAATATGTTTTTATTCCATTTTCATTATATTGAGGAAATCTTTGTTGAAATTAGAATAATAGTTTTAAGAAATTTATGTTTATCAGCCCATATTTGGAATATATAATAATTATATTCATCACAAACAGTTGGTAAAAGTGTATAACGAACACATCATACATAGTTCTTTGCCTCCTTCTCTCACCACTTCCACTTATCCCTTTGGCTGCTTCACATTTGTGAAGTAATATCTGCTTGGCTGCTGTTATCTATCTTTAATTAAGTTCTTCAACTTATTCCCTAGGTGTCTTTTATGAAGGAAACCATGTAATACTGAAGCTTATATACCTAATGTATGTCATATAATATTATGATTACAAAGGCTATGTATTTTCTTGCAAATGCCTGAAGTTTTTCCTCATTTATGGCAGCATAGAACTCAACTGTGTATGAACATGACATTTTCTTTTTTTCATTCACTCGCTTATAAACATATAAGCTGCTTCCAAGATGTAGCTATTATGAATTGTGCTGTTATAAACATAAGTATGCATGTATTACTGTAAAATGATGTGTTTAACTATTTTGAGAGAATATCTAGCGGGGAAATAGGAATGGAATTCTTAGGTTGAATGGAATTTCTAGTGGATCTTGAGGAATCTCCATACTGATTATGTGTGCGCGCGCGCGCGCGTGTGTGTGTGTGTGTGTGTGTGTGTGTGTGTGTGTGTGTGTGTGCATGTGTGTAGTTCCAGGGATCAAACTCAGGACCTTGCCCTTGTGAGGCAGGTGTCATGCCACTGAGCTACATCCTGGAACAGTATTATGTTTTTATTTTTAATCTCTATAGCCTTATAATATAACTTGAAATCTGCAACTGTGAGCCTCATTAGTTTTCTTGCCAGGGTTTGCTTTGGTTATTTGGGTATCTGCTTGTTCTGTATGAATTTTAGATAGTTTTGTCTCATTCTATAAGAAATGCTGTTGGTATTTATATTGGAATAACATTAAATCTAATAGAAGCATATTGATTTTGACAATATTAGTTGTTCTTATCTAGAAACGATAGATATATTTCTGTTTTTTTGTGTCCTCTTCAATCTCTCGTTTCACAGTATTACATATTTCTTTTTTGTTGTAAATGACTTTCATTTCCTTTATTAGGTTAATCCTTAGGTATTTAATTTTTCTTAAAGTTATTCTAATTTATATTCCTTACCTAATTTCTTTCTTGATGGGTCTTGTTTATTGTATAGAAATGCTATTGGTTTATGTGTGTTGGTTGGTTGCCATTTTAGTAAATTTCTTTATTAATTATAAGAGACATACATAAAAGAGAATTATACATTATAAGAGAATTATACATAAAAGATCATGTTTTCTGTGAATAAGTATAGTTGAAATTTTTTCTTTCCTATGCATATCCATTTTATTTCTTTTTCTTGCCTGATTGCTCTGTCTCAAGTTTCAAGTACTATACTGAATAGGACATCCTTGCCTTGTTCCTGATTTTAAAGGAAAAGTATTCAGTTTTCTTCCATTTAATATGATATTGGCAGTCGGGTTTTCAAAAATGGCTTTCATAAAAGTAAGTTAATATCCATCTATACCACTTTTCTTCAGAGAATTAATCCTGAATTATGCAGCAACAAGGATGTTGCTCAGAACACAGCTTATTGGTCAGTGGTTATGTCCTACTTAATCCTCAGCACATATGTCATAAATAGTTTCATAGTTTACAAAGAAAATAGCAAGTGTCAGATATTATGAAATTTTCTTAGACGATTGAGATTAGAATTCATAAATCATTTATATCATAAGAAAAACAAAATATTTACTCCAGGGGACTACACAAAAAATTGCAGAACAATCTAGTGAGCTGATAGGTGAACAGGCAGGTGCGACATTCTAAAAACCTACTCTGACAACAGGAAAACAAAACGGATCTCAATTATGCCCTACAATCAAGACAGGGAAACAAAACATAAGTGCCATCAGTTCATGCAGTATTTGTGTATGGAACATGCAATTTTCACGAGTGACCACTGCACTGGGTATAACCACTGAAGCAAAGATTATTTCTGTGTTAGACATTTGTTTGTGTTTACACTGTAGTTTACATAAGTTTTTATTTCTGATGTTATTTTTTAGGTTTTTTAAACAAGTAAACAACTGATGTGGATAATGTTGATGTCTATTCTAAGCATTCATTACACACTCCATATTTTATTTTTACGTATCTGATTTCCCTGCTAAATATACATTGTAAAATATAGGAGGAAGGTCTTCATACACAAGAAGAAAAAAGAGATAACAAGATAGCCTACAATATAAGAAAGGAATGCTAAGCACATGTGTGTTAGTGAGATACGTGCAGCGAGCATGCTGTTGTCATTTGTGAAGACTGCCTTGGATGTAACAATTGGAGGAATGCTTATTTTTGCTTTAGAGTTCTATTAGTATTTTTATTGCAGTTCTTATAGAAATTTATCTCTGACATTATCTTTTTGGTTTGGTAAATAAGTACACAAGTGATGTGAAAATATTGTTTATCCTCAATGCGTAATAAATTAATACTTTACTTAGTCAATATTTTATGTTCCTTTTAACAACACGTTATATAATAGAATAAAAACTTCCCCCATGAAACAAGAAGTTACCAGTGAGATGTTAAGTCTATCCTACCAAAAGGCCAGGAAGCTATAGTGATGTGTAAAGGATGTTAGTGTAAATGATACATGTGTGTGGAAGGTGTTGTTGTCATGTGTGAAGAGTACGTTGGGTGTTATAATTTAAGTGAAGATTTTTTTTTCTGGGCTCTTGATATTTTCTTTATAGTTCACATGAGAATTTATTTCTGTTGTTATTATTTTAGACTTTGTCCACCAAAAAATAGTTTATGTTGAAAATGTTGTTGCTTTTTAATAAACTTGATAAACATTAAAAATTATTTTACTTTTTATTGTGAAATAGGTACATTTTATGTACACATCATGATCATACTCAGCATTGAGAATTTATACCAGTATATGACACGACTTAATTCTTATTTTTTCCCATTCTCCTACTCACCATACAATCCCCACCCCCATATATATAAGCTTTGTTTTCCTTTTAAATACCTTAATGATTTTTTTGTTAAGTAATCACTTAATATAAAACTCACAAAATTAAAATTGATAACATCTATAGAAATATTTAAAAAATAAATATAGATGTGACACACCCACGTTTATGCACTTTTATGATAAAATTTTGCTTCTAGTAATAGTGGTAAAGATGTGTGTTTGGGAAAGTATAAAATAAAGAAATAGAAGGTGAGAAGGAGAAAGGAAAAACAAGATGAAAGATCCTGTTCAAAAGAAAATTAATAGAATTGGAGAAATTTAACAGACAAGAACAAATAAGCAGAAAAAAAGAGGAAAATAAAGGGAAAAAAAAACAAGCAGGAAAAAAGGAAATGTGCCAGGGTGCTGAGATTGCATCATGTGTTGGTATACATATTCTCAAAATACTTTCATTCCTTTTGTTTTGTTTCTTCGGGATATATTGGGCAACTTTACAAATCCTCCAGGCTTTCCTATATTTTTCCTTATTTTTTGTTTTCTTTTTCAGTCTGAAAGTTTCCTTCTGACTTAGATATACTTCGGTAGTCAACTAAAAAGTTTAACAATACTTTTAGGCTTGGAATGATGATCTATTCTTACTGGAAGAATTTCCTCCTGTGTTTGTAGGCAGTTAAGGCAGACTAAGCCACATTACACAGAGACACTGGAGGTTTTTGAAGGTGGAGGTTAGCTTTTAGTAAGAGATCATTTTAATCCAAGGTTGTACTTTGATTTTCCCAACTGTAGATTTTCCTTTGATCCTTTTATTTCTCAACCGAAAGCCAAAGGTCTTCAATATTTTAGCCTGTATTGCTTTTCCTTGGATAGGCTATATACATAATTTTTGCACCTTTGAAGCTTCTGAGAATTCTATTAATTACCTAAGACACCAGTTGAAACTTTGTAACTGGCTAATGCAGCTAGGTAAACAGGTTTTCAAAATTTGTCTGACCTTTCTACACACTCCCCTTTTCTAAAAACTATTGCTGTAGGTTCTCAGAATTTTTTATAGTTCTCTAATGCCATAAAGCTATGATGTATATGCTTATTTCTGGCTTTAAAGTTATTTTTATTGAATAGCTATTCATCATTGTGCGAGAAAGGAGGTTCCTCATGTTTTGGAATTACAAGGGCAAAGATTAGAACCTTTCCTTTCCAAGTAGATAATATGCTCCACACGGGACCTTCACATTTTTTTTTTTTGTCTGAAAATATCTTTACAATATGACCTTAAATTAAATATCTTGTTAAAATTGAGAATCAAGGAACATCATGTACAAGTACAAATTCTCAAAGAAGAATGTGATCATAATATATTCCTGTAATGTATCACTAAACTCAATAAAGGGAACATTTAAAAAAGTATCTTGTTACACAGAATATATAAAATACACACCAAAAATTTCAAGCAATGGTACTGACAAAAATCCTAATAAAAAGCAATTAATAAAATAAAATTGTTTAGTGGCCTATACCCCAAATTGTAAAGACTAAACAAAAACTACATAAATGGTAACTCTACTTAAAAGTTAAAAATGCATTTGAATTCATCGTGCTTAATTAAAACACCATTAAGCTCAAAGACACAGATGCATCCAATGGAGGGCCATTCTCTTGTCCTTTGGTCACACTGAGTTGTTACTGACTATGATTAGCCGTGCTTCCTCCTGCTGCAGACACGTTAGATATGCTGTCTCCTCTACTTGACTTGCTCCTTTTGCTTCTTTGCATCTCATAAGCTCACACTCACATTACAGCTTTTACAAAAATAACTTTTTTCATTGCCTAGGCTACATTACATTTCCCCCAATTTTTCTTTCACAGTAATTTGCACACTTAGAATTTGAAATTAATTGCAATTTAATGTATTTCTTCACCCGCAAAAATCCAGCCTGCCTCACAGATTGTGCTTGCATGATGCCAGTCGTGTTGTGGATGCTCCAAAAATGACTGTAGTCTGTACTGGCATGCTGGAAGGTACTTTAATATTTCCTAAAATATGCCCCATGAAATGGGAGTTATGAGGTCAAATAACATTTAGTAAAACTTCACAGTATATTTGCTTCTGAGAATTCCCGAGCAGCCCTCAATACATTTTAAAATTATCTTTAAAAACTTTATAGTAAATAAGTTTGTTTAACTGTATTCTTCAGTTTAACACAAAGATGTTTATCCTACAAAATATATTGCAGAATTTATTTAACCATTCTAGAAATGGAAACTCAGGAAATTTTAGGTTTTAAGAAATCTAAAACTTCATTCTCAAATGAGTTTAAATAGTGCAAGGAGGAGTGAAATCAAAATTGGAAAGACTTGAAGAACAACTCCATTACAGCAATATTTACAGAACAGGAGTTTAACTGACATGAACAAAAGATTTTCTGCCTCCAGTTTACTGCAATCTATATAGCTCCACAAATGGCACAAAACAGGAAGATTGTGAACGGTAATCTCAAGGGACTGCTGACTTGAGCTGAATTACTGTATATTGAATTGATTGTTTAAGCCACACATGATTCTTTTGCAGCTAGGCAGTCAGAAAACGCAGTGTATTTGCCAGATATGTCCTGATGGTTAAACTAGTTTTTGCATCAAGAAGAATGACATAATAAATGAAAGCATTTCAACTAGTAAATAAAATATTTGTCAGAGAATTTTTATTATCTAATTGTAAGCTGAAGATGTTTATCTTCAAGCAAGTAATAGCTAATTTACTGTTATTCTTATTAGCTTTCTCCCTTCCTCTGATTCTTTCCTTTGTTAAATAAAATGGAACTAAGTAGAAATACACTACTGTTATTTCCCTTCCCATTACAGTTCCTTCTCTAGCCCAGCAATAGATTTTCTCCTTTTTGGAGATATATATGCCCCTTAAGATTCTCTCTTAAATCCCTCTGCTGCCTTTATTTCTGTCTCCTATTTCATTTCTTTTCAATACACATAGTTCTTTTCTTTTAAAAATAATTACCTGTTTGAATTTTACTTTTCTTATGTGGTTAGCTTTAATACATCATGGAATTGGGGAGGATATAAAAATAATATGAGGCATAATCAAGGCTACAAAATCAAGCTGAACACTAATAGAAAGTTTAATAGAATTATTCTGAATCACACATATTTTCCATTAGCTCCAATTTCCCATGGAATATACCCTTAAGATTCTCAATGAGATTTTGCTTGAGAATTTCAGATGTGTTTTGTCTTTTCAAAAATTTTTATTCTTATTAGTACGTTTGTAATCTACAATGTTTACATTCATCATGAGCAGTTGATAAATATATGTAACATATCTTACTTCTTTTATTTCTACTCCCAATCTTTCTGTCCCTTTCCCATTACAGTGCGGCCTTGATTTACAAACTCAGTTCATTTGTGGAGGATGGCTGTAACTCAAATTAGTTTCAAGTAAAGGTAATTTTTCCCATAAAGAATAATGGATATATCCATAATTGTTCCAAACCTCCTAGAGCACTCTTACTTAACTTTTCATAATAGAAAATACATAGTAAGAATCAAAATATATCATGTATAAGTACAAATTCTCAATGATGAATATGGTCATAAGTACCTAAAATATACCAATAAAATCAATGTAAAAGAAGAAGCTACATAGCAGGGAATTGTTCCTGAAGTGTTTACAAATTGGCCCAGTATTCCAAACAATTATACACATATAATGTGCATAATTTACCAGAAACACTAATAATTTTCCTAGTGTATTCATCAAAAAATTATAGAATGTGCTGAGTGTATCATGCTGTACTCATGCTGTACTCAACATTGATTTGATATTTTTGGTTTTCAGGAAGGGAGACTAAAATGAAAGGTGATTCTGTTCTGAAGGAGAGCAAGCCCTTTTCCATCAGAGCAGCAGGAATCTGGCTCTCTGATGTCCTTTCTCTCCTTGGGACAGTCTGTAGCCCACTGGGACCCACTTCTGGCTCACTAGGTCTCAAACTTTTCAGAACTAAAAACTGGCCTAAGGTTGAGTTTCTGTTTTGTCTTGAACACTGTTCTGTAGTGTGATGTGACATTGTCATTAAGCAAGTTAATATGATTGCTTTTTCTCTATCTGGTTAGAGCTTCTCTATAAATGTTTATAGCTCTATTTTATCAGGATTTCTTCCATTTCAGAGGAACTTTGCTGCATTAATGTTCAATACATCTTCTCCTCTTTAAAAAGCTCTTCAGATTCCATTCTCTGCTGTTCAGCCAGAAGTCTGAAGTTTTCTGTAAAGTGTCTCTGACTCTTTCTCCACCAGCCCCTCAGTATCACCACTGTCTACCTGAAAGCTTCTGGTCTCTGTTACGGTGTCAGTATCATCAACCATATCTTCAACTGAAGGCTCAGGCTCCTGCATACAGCTTTCAAAATCTCTTTCCTGTATAATTTTAGGCCACGCTTTCCTCCAGGCAGATCTCAGTGTCCTGGGAAAAACACTGGCCCAGAATTTCTCGATCAACTTCACAGAGGAAAGGATGTGATGTTCCTTCTGGAACTCTTTAAGGGTTAAAGTGGTGTCTGAGCCAATTTGGAAATTTCAGGAACAGCTCTTTGGTGCATAGCTTCTTTTTGTTTTACATTGAGTTTCTTGTTTGTTATATTTTAGATATACTGTATAATCGTATTCATAATTGAGAACTTGTACCTGTACATGACATATCTTGACTTTTATTTTTCCCATTTCCCTGTCCCTATGTTCAACTCCTAAACACCCTATATACACACAAGCTGTGTTTCAATTTTTTTCTTCTTACCTTCAATTTTTTCTTTCCCTTCTTTCCCCTGCTCCAATTCCTATCCCCTTTGAATTTCTTTTTTTACTGTTTCACGATATCTGTTATACATTTTATCCACATTTTGATGTCAAGCTTCTTACAATTAAGAAAGCTTATTCATCATTGAGAATTTGCTGACCCACAGGCTGCAGTAGAGGAGTTGTATTAGGTGGGAGGAACTTGACTGAGAGCCATGGGAATTCTTCAGCCAGTTCTTCTTCCAAATCTCGTGGGTGAACAGGAGCACTGTCCACGATGAGCAGAGCCTTAAGTGCTAAACCTTCATTCTCTAGATATTTCTTAACAGTAGGAAAACCTGCCTGATTCACTCAAGAAAAAAAGTCTTTTTTTTTTTTTTTTTTGAGATAGGGTCTCACTTTGTAGTTCAGGCTATCTCTGAGCTCATTATGTAGCCCAGATTAATTTATAACCCACAGCAATCTTCCTGCCTCTGCCTCCTGACTGCTGGGATTACAACATGAGTCACCACGCCTGGGACTGTGGTGTGTTGTACTAATTGCTGGTGGGTGTGAGTCTCCATGGCTGGCATTGTTGTATGTGGTTACCAGGGATCGTACTTGGGCCCTTGCCCTTGCAAGGCAGGCACGAGACCCACTGAGAAAAAGTATTCTTGGTATGCAGGCTTTTGTGTGAAAGCCCCACATGACATCTAGCCTTTTCTTCATGACTTTATGTTTCTGAGCACTCCAGGGATCTCAGAGTGATGAACCAAGAGAAGCTTTATCTGGAGATCACCAATCACACTGGCACACAGCAGTAAGTTTAGCGTATCCTTCATCAACTTGTGGCCTGGCATTTTTCTTCTCTTTTTAGGTAATGGGTGTTTCAGGCATTTTCTTTCAGATAAGGGCGTAGCAGGTGAACACTAAATGAGAGCAAAAGCCATTTCTCTGTGTCATTGTTTTGAAGTGGTGTATATAATTTTCAGCAGCCCTTTCATCAGCACTGGCCGCTTCACTATGCTTAGTTCTGCTATTAACCCCAGTTATCACTTTAATATTGTGAAACCACTCCTATCTGTATGAAATGTTTCACCATTATCAGACATTGATGGATTATCAGTATCTCAAATTCATTATTTCCTAACCAGAAATGAATATACATTATGTTTCTAGTTGAATACTTCACATAGGATAGGCTTGCAAAACTTCCATTTCTCCTTCTTCTTACAATTTTGTTTTCATGTTTTTCTCCATTTTTTCATGAACAATACCATATTTTTAGCCAACTATACAATAAATACTCTATGACTTATCTTTATCCACCAAATTTTCTTTGAATGAATATTTAAGAACCTCCTGTTTTGAGGCCTCACATTATGCTATAATTTGGAGGACACAATTATTTTCTGAGAGAGAAAGGTGCATGCTGGCAGGAAGAGCATTTCTGAAGGTGGAAGCAAATATGCTAAAGTTAAAAAAAAATACTATCCTCTTCCTAAGCAAAAGCTTGGAGAGGTGAGCAGCGAAACACACAAGTAAGATGGCCAATGTGTGCTATGTTAAAGATACACATCTTGAAGGTAATGCACCAGTGATTAGTGGGTATTTTTCAGGGTTATGTGAGTCTTTTTAGTCAATAAGCTATGAGAAATCATGAGAGTGAAAAGCCTTCAATATAACCTTCTTCAGCTTTATTCCCACTGAAGTTGAGAAATAGGCTGTTTCAGATTGTGCAACTGCAGAAAGGTGGAGACCTCATCAGCCTGTCTGAGTGAGTCACTTCACACATTTCAGTTTGCACAAGAGGGTCTTCATGATCTGATCTGCTCTGCTGAGACTTGGAAGTTACTTGTTACCAAGCAGAGTACCAACTTCACATATATGCATTCACAGCCCACTCTGAAGTCATTGCCCCTCTCTTGACCAGCATCATTGCCATTATCACTGTAGAAAATAAGTATTTATTTGTTTCTTATTTGTTATCCACATTTCTTTTCTAAAATATGAATGCTGCAGACCTTGCCCTGTCTGTTGTTTACATTTATATTCCCACATCTAGGATGCTGCCTACCAGAATACAAGAAAGATCATCTCCACTTTAGAACAGTTTTACTGAAACAATGAGCCAATAGCACAGGACTCACTTGACTATTCTGCAGACTTCTTGCAGAAAGACAAATTTGAGCTTATTTCTTACATACTATGGAAGATGGAGAAGGACAGAGTGGATATCTTTATATAGATTTCATTCAGAAAAAAGATGTCTCAGCAACAATTTGGGTGTGAAGATAACAATAAGGGAGCCTCAAATTCAATTAACTTGAATCATTGCTGTTGTCATTACTGATTTTACACCTTGTTATAGTAATAACTCATGGTGACAGATCTGGGGACTTCCTTTGGTATTTTATGGTTTGTGTGTGAGTCTTTCAGATGGCCTTTTGGCTGTTTGTTTCACACGAGTACATTTTCATTCCTGATCTCTGTAACTGATAGGACTACTGCCCCCTTTGCTTTTATTGATTTTCCCAAATTAAGATTTAAAGTTACCATGGCAGATTGCAATACCGTATATCTGGAGACTAGATGATGCTAAATAAAGTAATGTCCTAATTTCAGCCTCATGGACCATGAATTCTGGAATGAAATGGAAAGTCACTGAGTAAAACAAATTGGTGGCATGCCAATGACCATTAAGACAGGATGATTAATGTTCACTGAAGCAGTAAGTTTATAGGAAATGTTGATTTATTCTTTAAAGTCTAAAAAACTTTGAATTCTCTTTCAAAAATATTTGAAATATTACCTGATATTTTTTTCTCTTCTCAGCAATACAGAGTCCTTCCATAAAAAAAGTAAATGAGAAAGTCAATGTCACATGCCTGGCTTGGTTCCTATCTTTTCCTATCTGAGGGAATAGAAAACATTTTTAGTGTTGAAAGGAGGATGTGGTCTATTAGACAGTTGTTTACATATATCCATCTGGTGTTTCCTCCTGATCATGAGTGGAATATGCATCACTGCCTGGTCATGATGGTTTGATCTTGTGATTTGAACTCACTGTAAGTGGGAAATGTTTTAACAACTGAGAGACTAACAGGTATGATGTGAGTACAAGCTTGACATTTGTACTCGTGCATGGGCTTGACCTATTGCATTTCAGACATGGCCAAGGGAAGAACATGATTCAAGACTGCTGAGAAACAGCAGGAGTTGATTTGAACCCTACCTTCAGTTTGGAATTACACTAACTGAACCTACCTGAGTTCACTCACATACTCCCTGTCCCCTGGCTGCAGACATGTATGTGAGAATTATGATAGTTGTTTAGGCCATTTAATTTTTGGATTGACTAATTTCATTGCACAACTGTGACTACAGATGGGTGATAAAAGTGCAAAGAAATAAGAGCGAGAGAGAGAGAGAGAGTGAGAGAAAGAGGGAAAGAAGAAAATAAATACTTGGTTGTTCCTTCTTTTGGAAGAAAAGTCTTGTGAACAGAGTGGGATAGAGACAAAGAAATACTAGGAATTCTTGAGTGAACTCCAAGTTTAAAGACCAATATTTTACATTCTTATGGGTGTCTTTGGAAAACTGAAATCCTTGCAGAAGGCACCTTACTTATGCAATTACATCCAACAGAATGTTGGCTATAAAGTAGCACTGGCAGGAGATCTTTGATAGATATAAGATGGTTCTGTGGATTGCCCTCAGCTTCTATGAGATATGAAGGGACCTAGAGTTTTCATACATTGCAGGGTACATCAGAAGTGTTGAGAGACACAAAAAGGACTGGAAAAGAGCATCAAGATTTCAGAGTGACAGGAGAATTGGATGGGAACTATAAATTTCAACCAGAGACTTCAGTATAATTTTCTCCTTTACTGCATCCTATGATACAGTAGATGTCTCAACAATAGATGTCTACAGTGCATATGTAGTAATTAGATAATGATAACAAGATTGAAGACAATAGTCCATGAGAATTTGGAGGACAGTAAAAGATGAAGACCCCCCATCTCCTCTACTCTGTGAAATCTTTTTAAAAATTTAATTATTGATTTTATTAGTACCTTTTATATATACTTCCTTACACACTGGACATTGAGAATTTGTACCAGCATGTGCCACAACTTAATTCTCATTTTCTCCCATTCTTCTGCCTACCCTACAACCACCCCGCTCCCTATATACATAAGCTTTGCTTCCTTTTTTTGACATAAATATTTTCTTTCTCTTTTTTCCTTACCCTATCCCCTTTTTGTCTTTTAATATTTTCTATTTCACAATATCTATCATACATTTTAGAACTCATTTAAATCTTCAGTTCCTCATACAATAGAAAAGATATGCTATTTACATATCTGTGGCTTATTTACTTCACTTATGAGTATGGCCTCAATATGTCCATAGAAGTATAAATGACTCAGACTTGTATTCTTTATGAAAGAATAATGCTCCATTTTATTTTTAAAAAATCCACATCTTCTTTTTCCAGCCTCAAGTTTATGGGTATTTGGGTTGTTCCATGTCTCATTTGACCCTACTATTCCTTTGCTAGGTATATACACAAAAGAATTAAAAGATTCATATCACAGCAACATATGTGCACATGTTTATTGTACCTTAGTTTGTGATAGCTAAATCTTAGAAACAACTCAAACTATCAACTGGAAACCTCTTTAGTTAGACTAATTCCTAGGCATTTCATTTTTGGATGCTATTGTGAAAGGAATTGACTCCCCAATTTCTCTCCCAATCAGTCTGTTGTTTGTGTATACAAAGGCTGTTGATAACTTGAGTTTTGATCTTGTTTCCAGCTACACTATTAAATTTCGTGATTCGGTCTAGCAATCTTTTGGTGGAATTTTTAGAATCTTCTATATAAAATATTATATCATTAGCAAATAATGACAGTTTAACTTCTTCCTTTCCTATCTTTATTCTTTTCTCTTGTCTAATTGCTGTGGCTAATATTTCCAGCATTATCTTAAACAGGAATGGTGACAGTGGCTATCGTTGTCTTGTTCCTGATCTCAGTGTGAATGGTTTAAGTTTTTGATGATTTAGTATGATGTTGCCTATCAGTTTCTCATAAATAGCTATTAGTTTGAGATAAAGTCCATCTATTCTGATTTTCTTTTTTTATTTTGGTCATGAATAGGTGTTGGATTTTGTCACATGCTTTTTCTGCCTCTATTGAAAAGACCATTTGGTTTTTGTCGTTTAGTCTGTTAATATAATGTATTAACAGACATTTGTATATGTTTATCCATTTGTATATGTTGAACCATCTTTGCATTCCTTGGATAAATCCAACTTGAATTGAATCTATCCATTTCTTCTATATTTTCAATCTTATTGGAGTACAAATTTTCATGTGTGATCTTCTTGATGATTATCTGTATTCTGTTTGCCAGGATCTTATTGAGGATTTTTGCATCCATGTTTATTAGAGATATTGGCCTGTAGTTCTCATTTTTGGTTGAGTCTCTCTGTGCTTTTGTGATCAAGGAAATGGTTGCTTCCAGGAATGAATTTGGAAATACTGCCTTCCTTTCCATTTCATTAAAGAGTTTGAGAAGTAGTGGTATTCACTTTTCTTTAAAACTTTTGTAGAATTCAGCAGTAAAGCCATCAAGACCAGGGATTTTCTTTGTCAGTAGGTTTTTAATTACATTTTCAATTTCACAGATTGATATAAGATGTTTAGTGTTTTTCGATCTTCTTTGTTCAGCTTTGGACTTTCATATATTCTAGGAATCTATCCATTTCTTCTATATTTTCCAACTTATTGGAGTACAAATTTTCAAAGTAGATTTTTTATTATATTCTGAATTTCTGCTGGATCATTGGTGATTTTTCCCTTTTGATTCCTAATAGCATGGACTTGAGCCTTTTCCTTCCTTTGATAAGGTTGGCTTGAGGTCTCTCAATTTTGTTTATTCTTTTGAAGAACCTACTCTTAAATTCATTTAATCTTTGTATCATTCTCTTAGTCTCCATTGCATTAATTTCTACTCTGATCCTTATAATTTTCTCCCTAGAATGAACTTTGGGTTTTTCTTACTCCTATTTTTCTAGTAGCTTGAGATTCAGCAGTAGATCATTTATTTGAGCTTGCTCTGTTTTCCTGGTAAAGTCATTCACCACTATGAATTTCCCTCATAGAACTACTTTCATTGTGTCTCATAAATTTATGTATGTTATAGTGGGATTGTCATTTAATTATATAAACTGCCTAGATGCAGATATTTTTTATATCAGGGTCACTTGAACTTGTATAAGCCTCATTTATCTATATGTTCAGTTCTTTTCCTTTTCCTGTGATGTTTCCTGCCATTATATATGTGAGCAGTTTTTAAATATCTTTTGCACTGTCTTCTGCTTCCTCAGTGACTCCAGTCTTATGTTATTCTTCTTCCTATCATCTAGGAGCTGTTGCATTGATTTCTTATGGCCCCTTGCCATTTTCCATAAATTATTCCTTTCCTGTTCATTGGCTATGATCCTGTCCTCTAGGTCTGAAATTTAGACCTCACATTCAAAAATTATATTGAAACTTTTGATGTCCTGGAACTTTGTTTGAAGCTGTTTAAAAGGTTCCATTGCTTTTGTTATCTCCTATTCTAGCATGTCCCTGATCTCTTCTTCAATGTTATTCATCACAACATTCTCTCTGGACAATATCTCTTGTGTTCATCTCAAAGATTATTTCTGATGTCAGTTTTACTATATATTCTTTTGTGACCATCTCAGAGAGTTCTGATGATTGAGCATCAGTTTATTCTATTTTCCTTTCTTTGGAGCTCTCTGTGGTGATCTTTGTATCTGCGTTTTTAATTTTTTTTTCTCATTTCTTTTCCTTTGTCAATTACTGATGTCACTGGTTTAATTCCTTGCCTGGTGTCTAGGCAACGTTCATTGCAAGTCTCTTTCTGCTTAATATTTGTAACCCTTAGGAGACAGTTACTTCCTGGGTTCTCCTCCTTGGATCTGTAATGGCCCTTATGTAATCGCAATTCTAGCACACAGTGGGGGTATTTGAACAGAGCAGTCATGTAATCTTTGTTGACATAATACAATGAATATCATCAACATTATAGAACACAACACAGGAAGTGATACTCTTTGCAATACTCTCCTGATACCTTTAACCTGATAGGTCACATCTAACTATAGGCCAAAATTTAGAACTAATCAGAAATGTGTTTACAACATATAGGTGGTGCAGTATAGAAGCCCTACCCTTTGGGAATAAAAGGTCACTGGGGGTTTTGGGAGGTAGAGAGATAGGTGGAGAGGGAGAGATTAGAAAAAGGATTAGAGGATCTGTTGAGATCACATAGACCTCGGAAACCTTATAGATTTTAGAGGACAAAAGAAACAAAAGAGGAAATACAAGATGGAACCAACTAAGATCCATAGGACCATGTGAAACTTTTGTTCACTCTCCTATAATCTTATAGAAAGAAGAGAAATTAGGAAAAACTGAAGCACATTAAATTCTAGGTACTGATTCTGACTGGAAGCCAGAGAGGATGAAGGTACAAGAGGAGAATATAGGTACCCAGCAGTAACAGGCAAACAGGAAACTATTTTCCCTCTTCTATAAAAATAAGAGCAGATGAGAGGAGAAAAAAAATCCAAAATTGGACAGGTTCAATAACAACATAGTAGAGAGATGAAAAAAGAAAGGTGAAAAGAAGAATAACAACAATAGCAACAACAACAAGAACAAACAAAGTTAAAACATGACCAAAATGACCCTTTATGACATGGACTTGTTGTGTCTTATGGTTGGTAGCCTACAGATTGAAGTTGATTAGTCACAGGGAGACACCTGTATTCCTTTTTCTAGGTTTTGAATATAATGCCTGAGTTTCGGTCAGTGAACTCCTACAGGCTTGAACTCTGCCAAAGTTCAGGATCTTGCACATGGAACCGACTCCACCATCTCACTGATGGATGTACTCAGTAGGATTCCCTCACTCTTCCAGTGAGTGTTTTTTTGACATGGTAGGCTGGGCAGAGGAATGTACTGAAGGCTACTCTCTAGGTTCTGCCACTGCCACATTTATTCAGTGTCCTTAGGCAAGTGGATCGTATCTGTGGAGGCTCTTCCCCACACAGCAGTCCTGTCTATTTTTTCCTCGAGGAATTAGAGATTCCGAGGCCTTCTGGTCTCACCCTGGTTATCGGAAAGCTGTGAAACAGAGTGCTGTTTAATGGTGCACAAAGCCTTTCCAGGACTCACTGTATGACCCTACCACTGCAGTTTTTACCCAGTATGGTCCACAAGAAGAATCTAGGCCCCATGCAGGCTTCTGGCCTGGTCCCAGAATGCTGTACATTGGTCCTCAAGCCCTTGCAGTGACTCACTACATGATAACTGCCATGCTTCTTATCCACAAGGGGAATCTACTCTGTGAACTCATGTTTAGCTATATTACCAGATGCCACTTTGGGAAGGTGCAGAAGACTGACTCTTTTGAAGGTGAGTAAGAGTCTAAAAGAAGATAAACCAAAAGATACTTTTATCAAAAAATGAAAGAAGTTGTGTTTTCTAGTACATTGACTAGGAATTTAACTCTAGGAAGAGGACAAATTGTAGTAAATAGTGACTTTCTGTATTTTGCATATCTTTAATGCACTTAAATACTATCACAGAAAACATTCCTTATGTTGTCCCTTTTTTTTTTTTTTTTTTTTTTTTTTTTTTTTTTTTTTTTTTTTTTTTTTTTTTTTTTTTTTTTTAGGTTTTTTTGAGACAGGGTCTTGCTTTGCTTTGTAGTTCAGGTTGGCCCTGAGCTCAGCCTCAAACTCACATCACAGCAATCCTCCTGCCTCGGCATCCTGAGTACTGGGATTACAGGCGTGAGCCACCACGCCTGGCACTGTGGTATGTGGTACCTATTGCTGCTGGGGTGAGTCTCCATGCCCAGTATTGTTATGTGGTTACCGGGATCGAACCCATGCCCTTGTGCTTGCAAGACTGGTGCCAGAACTACTGAGCTATATCCCCGACCCTGTTGTTCCATTTTTATATAGCTACAAATACTAAAAAAAAATTATATAATGTTAAAATTTATCTTGCTTTCACTCATAGCCATTGTTTGGTTTTTATGTTCTGAAATCACATAGAAAATTCTATAACCACTCTCACAAGACAGATGGACATACTAAAAGAGAAAAAAAGACCAACTCTAATATTTTAATTACTTACTTACTTAGCCTTTAATTTTGTTTTTTATAGTCATAATTCACAAACTTTAAAACAAAAATAAAAACAAATTACCACAAATTATAAGAGGGGGTAAAAATCTGACTACAAAATACGGGACTAAGAAACATTAACTTAGAAGATCATATAAAGTAGAAGACCTAGCAATTTAGTTTATCTAAAGATTAACTTGATATCCAAATTGTAGTCATTTTATGTTGCTTTGAAAGAAAGGCAATGTACCTCATGATCAACATTAACGTTTCAGTGTTATCTGTATATCGGCATGATACATAAGTCATTTAAATATCCACTCTTTATTTTTGACTCATTCTTTTAACCTGCACTTGCACTCAAATATCAAGTTCTATTGAATTTATCTCCTTAGTAAAATTTGAATCCGTTCTATCTTTACTCTGGCAGTATTACTGCTTGAGTTTACATTACTGTAATTCTTCAGTCTGGAGTTCTACCATTGTTTCATAGTCATTCCTTTTTTTTTTTTCCAGTTGCTTCCCATATTCAAACAGAATGATTTTTCTAAAATGCCAATATAATTTTTTTCTTAAATATTCTTTCATAGGTACATTAAATGTACTTTTACTACAGTTGATCCTAGTTTATTCTAACTCTAATGGTATGAGTGTCTTGCTTTGCTGAAAACAATGTTAACGTTTAAATGCATGTTTTTCATATATAACTTCATTCTGAGGCATTTAATAAAAAAGTGGTATCCATAAGGCTTAAGGAGGTTCTGGTTTTTGCTGGACTTACAAAATTATGAATTGAGTGTTGATCTCAGCTGAGGCCTAGATGGATTTTTAAAGGCAGTTTTTCCTTTACCTTGCTTCTGTTTAATCTCCTCATAAAATACTACTCCACTGTGCAGATATAAAATAATAATGATACTGTTATGTATGTTTTCTGTTGGTATCAATTTTTTAGAAAAATAATATTACCTTAATGACAAAAACATTTTTTCAGGGTAACAGTGATCTTAATTTGGAAATCATTTGATAAATATTAGGTCCTGAAAGTGAGATTTTTGAGAACTAGACTGAAACGAGCAGTAAGAATGAAAATGAGATGGTATAAACTTTATGTAATATAATGGAAGGGATTCAGAGTTGTTAGAGAAGCCTTCCAGAGGAGCATATTCCCAGCCCATTTGTTACTACAGCAGAACTTAGCCTTCACTGACAATATAATAATTTTTGATTTCCAACATGAAGTATAAAGAGAATGAAGGAAAGAATACTTAACAGAAAACTGAATCATCCCTAAATGTTCTCTTTTCTTCATTGAAGTTATCACTGGACATAAAGAGTGATCTCCAGAAAACAACATGGAAACTGATAGAGTAGGCTAATGATTATTGTAATGTCAGAATTTTAAACTTCTGCTGCAGAATATTTAAAAAATTAGATTTTAATAATTATGTAGAGATTTAAAACAATATTTTACATAAGCTTTTCTTATATAACAGAAATTAAACCTAGGATGGAGATATTTCTTTTAGGCTTAATAATAATTTTAATGTTTGATCATTTCCTACCCAGCCCAGCTGTGTAATTAGATTACCTCATTCTTAGAAAATACCATATTTTCAATACTAACTACCATTTAGAATCTGACATCTATCTATCTACCTATCTATCTATCTATTTAAAATATTATGAAAATTCATCCTTATAATATGTAAATATACAAAAATAGAGATGGAGTAAGTTCATTAATTATTATTAAGTACTCACTTTGTACTTCACACTACGTTGTCTGCTTCCTATATCAGCTATTCTTTACAACAAATCTATGAAGTGGGCATTATCTTTTTATGGAGAAATGAACTGAGGTTTAAAAATGTTGTCATGGAAGTTAAGCATTTAGGCTTTGCACTTGAGTTGATTTCTGGATGCACAACTTTCTTCAGGCAGGATTTGATTAGTTTATTTAACTTTTCTAATCTTCATTTTTACATGTATAAAGTGAAGATTATAATAGGATAAAAATAACGTTCTTGTGGGAGATGAGATAATCCTTATGAAGCTGTTAGCATGCTGATAGACACCTAGACCTCTCTATTTAAGTCTTAATTTTCCCATCACCATTACATGTGATATGATAGGGCTGCTGATTTCAGCCTCTCAGGCCCAGAGCTGCAATATGAACATGAGGTTCAGTATAGAGCTGAGTTCTTCCAGGTGCAGTGATGGTGACAGGATGGACATGTGACCCAGGTATTATAAAAATCTCTAACTTCATATTTTTAGTGTTGAACTATGACAATTTTTCAGTCTCACATTTTTCATCTTTTCCTGAGAAAACTATTTCTTTTTAAAAAAGCAGTGGCTTCTTTCTCTTTTCATATAGCTGAAGGATTGAAAGAATGTAAGCTGCTGCTCAAGCACAGAGAATCTCACCCAAACCACATATTCTAGGCACAAGTATCTCAAGCCAGTGTCTTTTGATTGTAGTCTCCAGTTGCCTCAGAAACCTTCATTATGTAAATAAGCAGTAGTTTTCATTCCCTCATGCTGTGTGTGTATGGTGCCAGAATTATTATTTTTTATTTATTTATTTATTTATTTTTTGAGACTGGGTCTTGCTTTGTAGTTCAGCCTGGCCCTAAACTTATTATGTAGCCCAAGTGAGCCTTAAACTCACAGCAACCCTCCTGCCTCTGCCTCCCTAATGCAGGGGTGAGCCATCATACCCAGCATTGTGATATGTCAAACTGGGACTTGAACTTGGGACAGTTCTAGGCAGATGCCAGAACCATTGAACTGAATACCCAGAATTCTTAAGATATGATCAAAACTTTGGGTAAGGATCCATCATGCTGTTGAGGAATGACCATGACATGAACCTCTTGTTCCCCTGGAATCATGAATCATAGTGTTATATATGAAGGGTATGTAAAGCAAGCTTATAATGGCTGTCTGCAGGGTCAGCATGAAAGGGAGCAAGAGCTGTCTGTTTACTGGAGAGCTGAAGAGTCCAGTCAAAAATCTGAGACATGTAGCTAACTATAAGGCCCTATGTGTGCCCTAACTATAGACCCAGGAAGCCAGTGGGTCTGAGTCATAAGGCAGAAGAGTCTGGGATAGAAGCCTGGAGATGGACATCCAACAGCATTGTGGCAGAGAAGCAGAGGGGACTTCTTCCTTCTCTTTCATTCCATCCAGGCTGCACACCTCTTAGTTGGTGCCACCACATCCAGCATGGATCTTCTGTTTTGTATAAATTAATTAATCCAGGCACACAGAGAAATGTCCTAAACCGACCTGCTAGGCATTTCTTTTTCAAGTTGCCACTTCAAATGCCCATCATACAAAGGCTCCACAGTATTGCAGGTCCAACCAGTTGAAGTGAGGGAAAGAAATACCTGCTGAGCATTTTTTTTGCCATGTGATTTCTCTACCTTCTCTGAATTTTAGTCAGATGATCTAGTCTCAGTAATGCTTCAATATTGTTTTTGTAAAAATGCAAGAAGTGTTTTTGAATTTCCTATCTGTTTTGCTGAGAAACAAAACAGAGACTGTGACTACACGATACAGAGTCAGTACAAAGTAGTTCATAGGTTTTGGGCCTGAAAACACAAGAATCTGAGGGGAAATTTGGGGACACTTTCACTTTGTACTCAAGGAACAGAGACTTTGTGCTGACATTGAAATTACATATAAAGTTTATAGCAAATCAGAGATCAAATTTGTAGGTAACATCACTGGAATATCACTATAAAAACTACATAATTTTAAAACTCATGAATATAAGTTAGTAATTTATTTCTGCTATGCTGTAAATGGTAATTAGGTGGAGAGAAAAAATTCATTTTTATTATGTGCCTAATTCACGTCCATGCCAAAACCTGGACCCTGGGTAAGGCCCACTCACTATGTGTTAAAAATAGATTTTGAAAATGCAATACAATCAAAAACTTATTATAACAGATTCTAAAACATCTATGATTTTTGTTTTACCATACTTTATAGATAATGATCTATACTAAGTGCTCATTACCTTAGTTATACTATATTTTTACTAAGTATAATAGTACTGTATTTTATAAACCCAGTATATCGTATGGAATTTTCAGCCTTGAAATTAGTTATGATTATCTCTATGATATCTCTACAGATATATGATTATCTCTAGATATCTCTACAGCTACAGATATGTGACCTCAAACCCATGACAGCTGCAACATCATCTGTGCCCCAAAAAGTCCTGGGCTGTGGTGTCTGGCACCTGGGAATCACAGTCTTCTCCAGCATGTCTGGAAGATGGGGCAGAGTCACACAGTTATTCTGGGATCTTAAGAGTTAATATTTCTCTATGATTATATGCTTATCAAAAAATAAAGCCATTCTGATCGCACCTAAGATGAGGCACATTTTGTTGAAAAGTAGAGAAAGACAATCCTTGTTATAAAATGGTACAACTTTCACTGGATTATGCTCACGTACTAGGTGCTGTCACACGCGTCTTCCTGTGCTGTCCTCCACTGTCCACGATGGGCTCAGGGGGACTCTGGGGAACACAGGGAACAAATCTTGGCAACCTCTTCACTGTTCCATCTCTAATAGTGGATCGAGACTACCAGTTGGGAGAATAAGACTTGTTCCACCTAGATTTCAAAAGTTAGAGCTACCAAGAGTCTTGGGCACATGACTCAGGGAAGGGACTCTTTCACAGAGAATGTCTGTGAAATTGTGGCAGTGAGGCTGTCCCACAGAGCCCCAATATGGGGAATACCCAAAGGAGCCATGGGGACAGGACCACCAATAGACTTCAGGACTGTATAGCCATTGGTATGCAGCTTCAGCCTTGGAGAGCTACAGATATGTGACTCAAACCCATGACAGCTGCAATGTCATCTGTGCCCCCAAAAGTCCTGGGCTGTGGTGTCTGGCACTTGGGAATCACAGTCTTCTCCAGCATGTCTGGAAGATGGGGCAGAGTCACACAGTTATTCTGGGATCTTAAGAGTTAATATTTCTCTGATTGGTGTGGGAAACAGGGATTGGATATAACTAGAACCTTTGTATTAGATTCTAGTCTCCTATGAGTCAACAACACATGGTGGAGTGATTAATAATTAGACAAAAATAAGGCTTTTAGAAGAAGCTGAGCTTGGTCCTAATCTATGCTGCTCTAGGCAACAAGGACACCAGTTTGGAGCCTGCCACTGCTTTTATTATCACAGACACAAGCTGCCATGCCTCCAATCCATACATTCCAAAGACCCAGTAGGGCAGGAGAGACATTGGTAACAGTCCTTGAGGAGTTAAATTTATGCAGAAGAAGATCCCACAGGACAGGGCAGACACCTACAATGCAGCAGTCCTTTAGAAGCAATGCAGATCCTGGTGCATTTTCACCCAGAAGCATGACAGCATGTGGGACCACCAAGTCCCTGTTATTATCAGACGTGAAGAGTCAGGTCTCCAAGTCCATCTGCAGGCAGGAACGCTTGGCCTGGTCACAGTCTCAATTGTGCAGTTATTTGTCCCAAACAAGATTGTTCCCAATACTTTGGGTTTTGTTGAGACCTCTTTCTTCTTTCCTGTTTTTCTCTTTTAGGCTGAAATTCTGTACCCTGTGCCTATCTCAACATTGCATTTTAGAAGCATAGAGCTTGTTTGATTCTGTAAGCTGGAGGGCAGTTTGCCTCAGGATGAATCAGACTTTGAGTCTCACCCGTATCTGATTTAATCACTTAGATGAGACTTCCAAATTGAAGCTGGAACGAGTTAAGATTTTGGAATTTGGGATGAAATGAAAATATTGTTGGTGTGAAAAGCAAATGGATTTGGGGAGGCCAGGAGCACAATGCTGTGGTCTAGAATTTTATGTCTCCCAAAAATTCATAAATCGAAAACTAAATCTTAGGATGATAGTATGAAGAAATAGCACTTTGTGAAGGTGATGGGGTCATGAGAGTTCTGCCTTCATTATTGGGACTAGGGCCTGATGGGAACTATTTGCTTCTTCTGCAAAGTGAGGACATAACAAGAAGGTGCCATTATTTATTTCAACATTTATTTAGTACATGGTTGTCATACATAATGATTACATTCTTCATGGTGACTGGTACCAATACACATCTTAATTCTTTTTCATCTTCTTCCACTTTCTTCCCTTTCCCCATGCTTGATCTCTTGATCCCCTTCCAGAAGGGGTCCTTAGGAGGAATGACCCATTTCCTGATACCAGCTCAGCTCCTGCCCTGATTATGAACTTCCTAGACTACAGAATGGTGAGAAATAAATTTATGTTGTTCATAAATGATGCAGCCTTTTTTTGCTGTAGTACCGTGAATGGACTGAAATAGTTTGGAATTTACAAATGGGGAGAAAAAGAAGACAGTTCTATTTTTAGCTAACTCCAAAGTAGAAGTTGTTGGGCTATAAGATAGACTGTCTAAATGTCTTAAAATACAATGATTGCAAAACTGCATATGTAGCCAGAAGAGCTGTAGCCACAGGACAGATCAGACCTCCCTAGATTTTCAGCAGAATAGGACACACACACACACACACACACACACAAGGGTTAATGGAGCCTGGAATGCTCAAAGAGTTGTGGCTAGGAGATGCATGGTCAGTGAGCCAGTTTGGAATGCCACAGTTGACCACACAACTAGGATGCTGTGAGCATCTGATTGGCTGACAGCAATAGCCACATAATGGCCAAACCAATTCACACACCAACTACTATGGACAAATCATACCTGAAGGACGATGTCACAAGCCTCCTTACTATTTGCCCATGTGAAAATAATTCTTTTTACTCTTTTGTAAAGAGTAAAAGATTGAATTTTATTCATTCTACTTCACAGTTATTCCTTGGTATATATGGGAAATTGCTTCTAGGATCCCACCCAGCTACCCAAAGATACTCATGTACACAGATACTCATGTCTTTCTATGGAGTGGCGAAGGATTGCAGTCCTAAGCACTTTAAATCATTTGGAGATTCAAATATGATAGATGTAGGTGCTGTCTACATTGTTATACTGTGTGTTTCAGGGATAATGATGGGAAATAAAGTCTGTATATGTTCAGTATAGACACAACCAGATAGGGCAAAGTTCACTGGAAATCATGATTATTTGAATCCAGGAATGTAAAACTCATAGTTATTGAGGGTTGACTTTGTTTAAGTGTTAGTTGCTAAGGACTCCAGAATAGGGCCTTATTTGAAAATAGGGTCACTGCAAATATAAAAAGCTAAAATGAGGTTATACCAGAGTCAAGTAGTTTCTTGGTTCATTCTGACTGGTGTCCTTCCAAAAAGGAGAAATCTGAATCCAGATGTGTACACAAAGGCCCATACCCAGGAAGTCAGAGGCAGTAACTGTGAGGAGTCAGCAGCAAACAAGGGATGGCAAACATCATTGGTGACCCGCCAGCACCAAGAAGGAGGGCCTGGAACAGACTCTCCCTAAGCCCTTAGCAGGAACAAATCCCCTGTGCATCTTGGTCTCAGATTTCCAGCCTCTGGAACTGAGAGACAGTAAATTGCTACTGCTCCAGCACACCTTGTTTTGCTTTCATTACAGCAGTCTTGGTAAACTAATATAAGGATTATATTTGGCAGTGTTAAATTAAAAATAAAAACAAAACTCTGTTGAGAATTGTAAGAATCATAGAATGCAGACAGCAATCTGGGACAAGTGAAAAATCTGACAGACTGAGGCTGAAGTCTTTGTTTTATTAAATGGCATGATGATCTATAATTGTCTCTATCTTTGGAATATAATTTATAGTCTCAGAATTCCAGGGCCTTTTTATAAGGAAGGAGAGACAGGGCTGAGGATTTAGCTCAGTGGTTCTGGCACCTGCCTTGCAAATGCAAGTCACAAATTCAATCCCTAGTACCAAAGGTGTGTGTGTGTGTGTGTGTGTGTGTGTGTGTGTGTGTGTGTGTGTGTGTGTGTGTAGCAGTGGAAAATGAAGAGAAAGAAATAATTAATGGTGAAAAGGAAAAACAAACAAACAAAATTTATATATGTAGGGGGGGATGGGGTTTGAAGGAAGGGCAGGGGAATGGGAAATAAGAATCAAGATGTATCATTTATAGGCACAGATTTTCAACTTTATAATTATGATTGTAATGTATTCCTAAAAAGTACCAACAAGCTCAATTTATTAAAAATAATAAAAAGAAAAGAATTTATGTATTATCTCTGGCCATACTGTCTTTTGCAGTTCAATAATTGTGTTTTATCATGGTATTATCTATATACTGTTGGATGTTCAATGTTCTTTGTGACTGGACAGTAGATCACCCCAGTTGGAAAGATTATTACTGTCATATGACAATAACTATGTGATAACTGCAACATATCTGACGGTAGCCATACTACTTTTGCTGTTTTCCTGTGAAGTACTTCAGAAATAGCCATTCACTGTTTAGACTAATTAAAAGTAATTGTGTATTGTAAAAATAAAAGGGCAAGAATGCTTTATATATTATTGGAGTTAGGTTGAATAAACTTGACCTAATTAAGACAAAAAATTTCAAAAAGAAGAGACACATGCACTTAAAGTATATAAGAGCTATGATTTGATTCTGAATTTTTCAACTTTATCTGGGTATGTATCACTAAGCAAATCATTTGGCTTCTCTACATCTCAGTATCTTATTCAAAAATAGGAAGAAATAGCATTTAGTTTCTTTGTGTTGTGATGATTAGATAATACTTCTACTATTTTACATAGCATTTCATAAATGAAATCACTGCTGTTAATCACTTTATATGCATTATTTCAAAAACAGTCCAATGAGCTATTGTATTGGAAAGAAGTCAGGCTTATGTGTCACTTAATAGGAGCTGTTTGAACACAGCCTTGTAAATCGTGCCTAAAATCACAAACATTGCACTGCACATTTCTGTGGATTGTTAGCCTAGTGAATGCATGGTAAAAATGTTTGTATGTATTTATAGTACCCTGAATTGAGCTCGTTTCCTGGTCTGTTTTATTGATTTCTGTCTGAAAGCTTGAACCAAATTGGCAGAACTGTTTCCTGATTAAGATATCTCCCTCAAAATAATTAAGGATTAATATGCCATCAAACATTAAAATTATCAGAATTATACCTAATACATAAGTGTTAAGCTAAATGGGAAAATAATCTGTCAATTATCTTTTATAGAACAGACCTTTTCTCAAGCTTAAAATGTAACAAGTTGAGTTTAAAAGTTGCTTTATGTTTATCATCTCACTGTCATACTTGACTCTAACATTTTGGAGCTTGTATTTTGAATTAATTGATTTTAAAAGTTTAGAGTAAAAATTAAATTAGCTTCATTTGAAGACTTATATGCCTATGTTGTATATACAAAGCTTTCATGGGTGTATGTTATTCATGATCTACCCGTAGATGACCTGGTACACACTGTGTAGTGTGCACATTCTTAGTATTTCCCAGTATGAAGAATTACACAAACCATGCATGCAGTGAATTTTCTTATGACAGTGCGGTTATGTGAGTGTACCTACTTTGAGGATATGTTTATAAATACTGTATTTCTATCATTGTTCCCACAATTCTTATTTGAGAAATGTGATATATTGTTCAGCAAACTAAAAGAAATATCCTAGTAACCTTACTCTTATATTGGGACTGTATAGTAATATTGACTCTGTAAGTTTATCTCTATTAAATTAAAATATCTTCTGTACCAGAAATGAATTTTTTATTTTAAAAACTCAGTAAGAGCTGAGCTGGATGACACAATGGAAAAGAAGAGATCATTTCCACATGTGGAATATTCTTTCAGTCTTAGAATTTCAGGCCCTTTAGAAGGAAGAAGGCATGCATGAGCTCAATTCCTAGCTGCTTTAGATGACATTAAGTTCTGTAAGATATGGCATGGAAGTTTGCAGCATGACTTTTGAAATCAGTTCATTTGGTAAAATTTATCTCAGCCTCTCTAGACTACTATGTCCTGCAAAATCCACAAGGGAAATTGAAAGACTTTGTTTAACAGAACTTTTAGAATATGTAAGTCAGGGTATTTGAACTATGAATCATCATTTGGGAGTCCTTTAATTCTTGAGGACATGTCATTTTCTCTAAATGAGAAGCAACCTTCAGAAGAATAATTTCTATGACAAATAGTAGGAACTGCACATGGTAGTAGTTCTCTATCATTTTGCCTCTGTAAATGATTACCCTTAAAAGTCACCCTGAAACCTTTCTGAGTGCAGTGAGAATTGGCTGGAGAATTTGGAGGAATTGGACCCTGAGGTCTAATCTACACTACAGTGCATTACTCCTGAATGTTTGTGATGCCTGAGTATTTGGGATATGAAATCATTTTTTGCCTTCTCTTTTAAAAGTGACTAGAAGTAAATGAATGGAAAATAAATTCTGATCTTTAGAAAGTTGTTCTGGTAGTTACATTTTTTTTAAGCAGAAAGCAATTTTAAAGTCATTGTTCCATTTGGGAAATCAATGTTTAATAATAAAAGTTCTCTTGTTAGCTCAATAAATAGTGTGCTATATAAGAGAAAACGAAACCTTGGGACTGTCGAGTGTTTCATAAGAAAGTGTATTAGATGGCATATATTTGCACCATTTTATAGCATTTTATGAAGCTATATCTTTCAGTTATCTTGGATTTAAGGACCTAAGAAAAAGTCTGCTCATTTCTTTGGACCTTGCGTAGCCATTTTACTGTAGCATAAGGTTCAGACACCAGCCATGGAGTTAAACTCTGTGTTTGGATCTTTATTAGCATATTACTGGCTGTGTGATCTTATTTATCATAGGCTAGTCACATAATCTCTTTTGTTCCCTCATTTGTAAAATGTGGATATCAGTACTATTTATTTTATAAACTTCTTATGAAGATTAAATGAGGATAATACACATAAATAAAACAACATGTAGGAAATGTAAGCCAGGGAACAGGAAAATGATCAGGAATGCATCTCCTGTTTTTTTTTTTTTAATTTTTAATTTTTTATTTGCCTGTCTTTGGCTCATCAGTTACTCAGGGAGCTGCTCAGAAATCCAGAGCAGAGGTCACCAGAAGAGACATATATAGAGTTGGAATGTATTTTAAAAAGACCGGAGCACTGTTCTCATGTGTTGGTAACCACAGATGAATGCAACACTACTATTGTTTGCATAAGAATAGGTAAAGTTACCTAGACACTTCTGTAGTTAAATGATACAATTAGCAGGACTGTTGAACATATTTTTTACAAAATGCAAAAAACCTCATACAATATCTAGCAGGGCTAAAATTTAAATACCTACTTCTAGTAATGAGCTTCTAAATATAGCTCAGTTCCACACAATCTGTATGGCTCATCTTTCAACATGAAGATTAGCATGTGCTTATATCCATAAAATTGGCAGCTATTTAATTTATAGTAACTGGGGTTTTAATTTAAATGTTAGATTTAATAAGCTAGATAAAATGTAACAATTATGTATGAAAAAATTAATGGAGTCTATTGTAATTCATTCAAATAATGTTCACAATACAGGATAAATGGGAAGTAACTCTTGTAAAATCTCCCACTTCACCATTTAATAGTTGCATATTTCTTCAGCAGTTTTATGGCATGGTCTTTATTTAGCATACATACCTGCCTAAGCATTCGGTAAAAAAGATACCAAGAAAAAGAGATGAAATTCTAGCTTGTGATGGGTTTTGAGGTCTTCGCTAAGTGACTGTTTCAGTACAGGGAAAACAAGATCAATTAATTCCCTAGATAAATCTTAATGGGATATTTCTTAATACCTACCCCTCCTGTCAAACTTTGGCTTGTCCTTACCAAAATCATTAAATAAAGACCAACCTCATTTTTAGAACTGCTGTAACAAATACTTTTAGTGTTCAATGTCACATTCTCTCAGCAGTCTTTGAGTTGAATCTTGAGTGGACAGACTAAGATGTTCTCCAGTCTCCTGATCCCCAATGTACCTACTTCCTGTTACAGTTATTCAAACACTAATCTAGGTGCTAAGGAGGGATTTTGTAGATGCAATTAAAGTCCTAATAAATCAACCTTAAAATGAGAAGATTATCTGACTTACTCACTCTTAAGCAGAGGGGATTTTTCTACTGACGCCAGAAAAGAAAGAGAGAAAGTTGGTGCCCACTGACCTGGAAAGCTGTGTATATCTGTCTCGTGAACTGTCTGAGGTCATGGATAGGGTTGAACAGAAATGGCAAGGAAATGTAGGTAGCTTCTGGGAACTGAGAGAAAATTCCTGCTATCAGCTATCAGGAAATGGGACTTAAGTCCCATAGCCATAAGGAAATAGAATTTGCTAATAATCAGTGGGCTTGGAAGGGACCCAAGTCCAACTAAGAACTACAGCCCTGTTCATACCTCAGACTAACACCTTAAGTTCAGTGCATTGAGATCCTCAAGAGAGAATCTAGTTATCTCATGCCCAGAGAACTGATCTTCAGAAATTTTGAGCTAATGAGTGGATGTCGTTAGCAGAGGCTGCATGTGGTAATTTATTATGCAGTGATAAAGAGGAACACACTCTTACTTAACTGCTGCAGACAGGTCTGTATGGGCTCAGGCTTACCTCTCACTGGAGGAATCCTACCTCGGGTACTTGCTCTGTGTCCATCTTCCTTTTACCACTTGGAAACTTCCTTTCCATTGTACAGGTTGAAAGTATAAGGGATTTAGTATCTTTGGGAACCACTAACTCAGTCCATAGATAAAAGCTCTAGTTTGGTGCTCAGCCAGTGGACAATTTCAAATGTGCACAGAAATTTTGATTGTTACCTACAGTAGTGGTCTCAATAACAACTTTTCTTTGTGATGACTTTACTTAACACGTCAATTCTTGGGCAAATTTTCACGAGTTCATTCACTTTTTTCTTATTATGTACATAGTGATACATAATATTTACATTGATCTTGGGGAATTGGTATGTACACATATTGCACCTTGATCATTTTTATTCTCCCTTTCTGTCTTCCTTCACTACCTTTTCCTCCCATCCACAGAGCCCCTTCCCATTTTTACAGTCTGTTTCCTTGTTTCCTACTCTTTCTCTTTTATTTTGCTGTTTACATTATTCATTTTTTGAAGTTTGCTCATATTAGATTAACCATGTGATATTTAACCTTTGATGTCTGATTTATTTTATAGACCTATGGTCTCAAAGTCCATCTATTTTCCTATAACTGCTTTAAATTGATCCTTCTGTATGTGTGTGCCTGTATACACATACACATCAAGATGTATTATATATTATATATATCACATTTTCTTTATCATTTATCTGCTGATAAACATATAGGCTGCTTCCCTAATTTAGCTATTGTGAATTGTACTGCTATTAACTGTAATGTGATGAAGTTAGTTCTTTGCAAAGAACTAAAGGCCAAAATGAATTTATAGAATTTTTTCAGATATTCCTGTTATAGCAGTAGCTAACAACATTTTTTTCCCATCCTATAGGTTGACTCTTCACTATGTCACCTGTTTCCTTTGCTATGCAGAAGTTTTTAATTTATATAGTACCATTTGTTGATTCTTGGTATTTTATCTTGTGTAATTAATTAATTAATTAATTTTATCTTGTGTAATTCTGTCCAAAAATCTTTGCATATGCCCATGTTTTCAATTTTTTTTTCAATTTTTCTTCCAACAGAGTGTTTCTTTTTAAATCTAGGTCTTTGAACAATTTTGATTTGATTTCATTTGAATCTAGATTTAGCCTTCTGCACTGCACATGGATGACCAGGCACCGTTTTCTGCACTGTATATGTTACTGGCCCCTTTCTAAAAGCAAACAAACAAACAAACAAAGAGGGCTGACAGTTTTGAAGTCAAACAACCCATCTTAATAATTTGTCCTTCTTGTCTCAATTTCTCCGTGCAGTAAATTTTCCTCACAGAAATTTTCATCTTATATTTTGTCTTTAAGGAAATTCAAACTAAAATAGTTACAAGCCTTTTAGATAAATTATAAAAGAAGCAAATATAGTAGGGATTTAGCTCAGTGACATGGCACCTTCTCCACAAGCACAAGGTCCTGAGTTTGATCCCTGGTACTTCTCCCCGTCCACCAAAAGAGAGAGAGAGCAAATAAATCTTCTGCTATGTACATCTTCTTACAATATACCATAGAAAGATAGTATCTGAAGGAAAAAAAAAACAGTGTTGCTTCAGCAGATCATAAGAAAGAAATGTTTTTGGATTGAAGGTGTAAAATTGGATGATTATGTGAAATATATTCTGAAAAATCTTGGAATCAGCATATGTGATCATGATGCCAGCTCCCCAAACAATAATGATCATAAGCTATTTCATGGTAAAGATACTTCATATCTATAAGGCACTTTCACACATACTAATCTATTTTTAATCCTAAAACAATCTAGATTATAAAACTTTTTGGTGCTTCTGGGCTACTTTATTGAATGTGTGGTACTAAAAATTATTTGGGATTAGTCATTAATTTGGAATTTTCTTTTTAAGATTTAATAATGTCATCATGTAAACATCATTTAAATGCTTTTTCATTTCAAAATTATTTCATTTTTTGTTATAAGTAAACCTTTTGTTGTGTAGCTTGCCAGTTTAATGTTTGTTAAAAATTCTAATATTGAAGCAACATATAGCGAACTTATTTCTGTGTTTTTGAAGTCTGTCTCATCATATCTACTTCTTGTCCTGATTTAATGTTTACTTAGTCACTTAAGAAATCTGTAGTGTTTCCATGAGATTTTGAAGTGAAATAATGAGATTCTCTAGAACTGTCAGTTTAAACAGATAGGTAACAGTTCCAGTTCTCTATTATAAAGCTTTATCATCATTTTAATCCTCGCTGATTGCAGTTTGTGAATGTGTCCTAACAGAATCTATAAAATCTCTTTGGAAAAAGAAGACTCTAGAAGGTCATTTCTCTTTCCATTTTATATTCTTTGATTATTTTTAGTGTTTGCTTTTTTACTGAGATTTAAAAAAACAAAACAAAAAACAAACTTTGATAGTCATTTCCTCCTGTGTTTTCAAGTCTCAAAGAGTAGCCCTGCATTGGAGGCATCACAGTTGCAGTTGTGGAAAGGGGTTTCACATTACAATTAGAAGATCATGACTTCAGGCAGGTGGAAGTAGCAAAAGAAACATAACTTAAACCACAATCTTTAGTGGAGATAGAGTAAGAAAACATGCAGACCTGATCTCAAGATGCCAGTTATGTTTCAGAATTTTCCTGTAAGTTTATCATTATACTCCAAACACAGAAAAATACATTTTAAGATGAGCCTTTTTAATTTTGATTTGATATTTTAAACATTTTAATTTATTTATTCTCAAATACCACCTCTTGAGTTTACTTTAGTGTTAACGGAATAATTTTGACAGTGCTATTGTTTATATTTCTCTTCTAAAAATGGTTCCATTCATATTTATCATATTGCCTTAGAGCACTGAAGTTTAACTTGTAAAGGTCTTCATAGATTAAGTATTGCTTCCTGTCCCTCTTCATCCATTTATAATGAGGCAGTGCTGTAAGCTGCTGTGTTTCCAGACAGCCAACACTTATTTACCATGCCTCATGAACAATGATGGACTGTACTCCTGAAAAGCATTTGTCAGGGTTAAATTCCTGTTGATTTAATCTAAGGAATGTCCATTCTTAGGTCCATCACTTATTAAAATGTGGCTATTTTCTCATGAATTGTAATAGATTTGGCTACCTAAGGAACTTGTTTATTATTGCCCACCATTGTTTATGTGTTATTATATATGTCTTTACATTTATAAAAACATTTAATAAAGCCCAGTTAGAGTGATGACTCAACATACATCATTGCCATTTTCCATCAGTATTTAACAATATGCGTAATATATTTTTCACAACAAAAACATTTTTGTGAAATCAATTCAAGACATGAGATAATTTTCATAACCCAACAGTGCATAATTATTTACATTGGTCTTATAATTAGAAGACCTTCTCCTGACAAGTCTGGATTTGGGTTCAGGAAACATTTGAAGAGATCAGGAATTTAGTTTTAACAGTCTGTCTTCTCAGTGCCACAATTTTTCTCTGCAAAGGGCAGTATCTACCAAAATCATTTAACAAAAGCAGATAAAAAGCTTTCATACTTCTAGACTAGGATACTTTAATATCTTGACATTCTTTTAAATTTCACAGGTACATTTACAGCTTTGTCTGTTATGTATTCAGTGGGATAAAAGGTTAAGTACAAAGTTTATCTGGTAGAAGATTAATATGTTTCTTAGCTAATAACTACATTTAGTATGATGGTTGTTTTCATTATTTCCATTTGTCTATTGTGCAAATTCATAATTACATTCCCCAGTTGCATTAGACATTACTCATGTTGATTTCTTCTTTCTAGGGCCTTAATGCTTTAATTCTTAGCATTAAATATATTGCCAGTTACTTGTTCAATGAACTTTGAAACACATTTTTCTTAGAAATAATAAAAGGGTTTGAGGTTTCAGTGAATCTCTCTTATTCCAAGCCAATTCTCTTACCCTAAGTTTTGCAAAATAAATACATTTTCCATATTTTATTAAACATATATAAAGTTACTTATCACACAATTCCAGAAATTTTAAGTGGATATTTACCATGCAAATAGATACCCTACTAAATTGAAGGATAATAAATAAATAAAATATCTTTTGCCTTATTTAGTACAAAAGGCAAAAAGGAAAATGTGCACAACTAAAATACTATAGAAATACATTGACAAATTAGTTTGGAAGTTTTGGTGAGTAAGGGTTCTTTCTATTTATAATATATTTTTGTTGCCTCCATTGAAAACTTTATATTTTGGTTGGGGCTTTAAAGTATGAGTATGAATTAGGTGAACAAAGAGGGAAAGGTTTTCCATGATGAGAAAATAGCACAAATAAATGAAATATAGTTTTTGAAGACCAAAGTATAGTGAGTTGCAGCAGAGAATTTAATTTTTAAATTCTTATGAATAAAGTAAGATATATCCTTTGAATGCACTCTCAAAATAATTCAGAAGTAAGCCCATATGCCAAAAACCTGAGAACAAGTTGTATAACAGAAAGATGATAGACTTTCAAATGGTACAGATCATTTTTTTTTAAGTGGAGAACTATGACTTGCTAGTTGAAATCTATATATTTTGTATCATAATGTTCCGACCTAAATGTGTTGTAAACTACAATTTTACAAAGTGTCTTAGTGTCTGCTTTCTGTAGTCATAACAAAATCTCTGAAGCTGGATAATTTGTAAGGAAAATAAAAAGATTTTTCCCAGAGTTTTAGAAGCCCAAGAGCATGGATGTGGCTGGCTTCTACTTTGCTCTGGTTGAGTGTCCTCTAGGTTGTGTCACAATACTGTGGGTAACTTCAAGATGGGTGTTCTTGGAAGAAAGAGAGAGCACAGAGTGAGAGAGAAACTCAGAGGTGAGGAGGTGCTTTCTTACTCTTTACTACAACCTACCCTTGTGGAAATCATCTCCTCTCAGATCAGTATTAATTCCTTCCAAGAGCAGCAGCTCCAATGACCTTATCACCTCACATCAGACCCTACCTCTTATTCACTCCCCCACTCTCTAATACTAAGCAGACAAAGATTCTAACATATGTACCTTTCAAGGACAAACAACATCCAAACCTTAACTCAGGGTTGTGAGTGCACAATGAGAAATATCTGGTACTCTTGGGATAGTGTAGATATTCTATACACTAGTTAAAATCTCAGTTTTGAGTCCTCTGGTTCCTGTGCAAAGCCCAGAAGTTTGAACTTATTTGCAGAACATTGCTCATATTCTAAGCAGTAAAACACATATTAACATGTTTAGCCCTTAGAGCAACTCTTATGAGGAAGGTAATATTGTTGTTTTAGAGATGTAGAAACAAAAGTTCACACTAGGTTAAGAGAGTCATTTGCCACTCAGAGTTTTATTTTTCCCCCGGGACTTTCTAAAGCCACTTTGGAAGAGAATCATTTTTTGGTATGTCTAAGGTTAACATTAGAATTGTAAACTGTCAGCAGAATAGAGAGGGAGTGGCTACTGTTGAATTATTTTGTAGTGTTTTCCCAAAGGAAATAAGAGTTAAAGTTTGTTTTTGTTTTTGTTTTGAGATAGGGTCTCACTTTGTAGTTCAGGCTGGCCCTGAGCTCAGCCTTGAACTCCCAGCAATCCTCCTGCCTCTGCCTCCCAAGTGCTGGGAGTATAGGTGTGAGTCATCATGCCCAGCACTGTGATATGTGGTTCTGATTGCTGCTGGGCATGAATCTCCATGCCCAGGATTGTTGTATGTGGTTACTGGGCCTGGGCCCTTGTGCTTACAAGACAGGCATCAGAATCACTGAGCTAAATCCCTGGCCCAAGAGTTAAAGTTCTTATGCTTTTTACCTATCATGATTAAATAGAAATTTAGGTTAAAAAGACCAAATAGAGATATTATTAAAATGTCCAATTTTCTAAGAAAAATAACATCAGTAATTTTTTTCCCTCCTTACCTGACACCTAAATGTTTAAATATTTACTGGCCACAAAGTTGTTTATGTTTATCATGAGCAATGCAAAATTGAATAACTTTCATTTGTTCAAAAACACTATTTGGTGACATTTACCTACTAAAATTTTCCCTAAATATTGTATAAATTCTTACACAAACTTATAGATGTAACATCTGAAATGCGTAGATCTGATTTAAACCCAATACTTCTATATGTGGCTTAGGATAAATTTCAAAAAGAATAAGTTTTGCAAATCCCCTTATTCATACATGATGTAAGTGAGGTAGTCCCTTTGACTTCTTGACTTTTAATTTGTAATGTCATCTGTATCTGTGTCTTTGCTGATACATATTTAAATATCTGTTTCAAAAATTTTCTTTTTGCCATTCTGGATTAGTATATGCTGTCAATATTTGGAAGTTTAAGAGGTAAATTGAAAACAGCTGTGGTATAATTAATATCAATGCCTCAGTTATGATGTTCTGTCAGCCTTGTGAGTGGCAGGAAATTAGCAGAGAAGCAGAACTGAACTGTAGCCTCCCCAGTGTGTTACACACATTATCTGAAGCAAAGACTACTTGAGATGGACATCTCTTTCCCAGCTTTCTAGATTAAAATTGCCACCATGACTCCTCTTTATAGAAAATCATATTTAAGCATTTGCACAATTAGTTTGGTATGAGATATATGTCGGATGACTCTTTGAAACTGGGTTGCAATGGCAATTGATCTGTAAATGATCTAATTCATTCACAAATGATTGAAGTTACATAGTTATATTTTAAGATTCAGGCATTTGATTTCATTTCAGTTTGCTCCATTTCTAAATGGGAGTGATGTTCAAAATTGTATCCTACAGTTTTCAAAGTGTCTTCTTTAGCATCACACCAGTGGCTAAGTCTGCCTTACAGGTGGAAAGGAACATCTGAGTAGAACCAGGTACTGTGCAGACAAGCTCAACAATGAGTAGTATAGAAGACTCCTCTCCAGAGTACTTCTTCAAGAAAGTGATATTTTTAATAAAAGGATGTGACATCACATTTATATAGGTATCATCAAGCTCCTAATTACATTGATATTCAAATCATCACTCCTTGTTTTGGTAATTTTAGATTCTTAGGAAAATATTCTGTTTTGCTCATTTATCCCAAAAAGTCTTAGAAGCAAAGATTTGCTCTGGATGTTGGCAGTTGAGAACAACTATGAATCAGCCCTCAGGTGATTCAGTGCTCAACCAAGTCTCTATGGCTTACACATGGTATGTTCTGTGAATCACATCTGTACTACCATGTGTCAAAACTATATCCTGATATAATTTATAAATAAATAAATTCCACGTAAACTTGTAAATTTTAATAAGACTGTAGAGAAATGACTCCTGATGCACATTAAAAACACATACTTTTGTGATCATAATTTATCTAAAATATATCAATAAGTTCAATAAATGAAGAAAAGAAAAAGAGACTAAAGATGTTTCATAATTATGGCAAAAACATATGTACAGTATAATAATAGTATTTAATTTATAGGTAATAATAACATTTCCTTCACCTGTATTATGGAACAAATACACAGGGGAACATCAAACACTCAATTTAATGAAATACTTAAAATACTGAAACACAGTTATCATGGTTTTTCTTGGTATCCTCAAGTGCTGCAAAACTCAGTAGGCTTAAAGGGATGTGTGGAATGGAATAGAGATTCTCTGTTCCAAGGTCAGTGTCATCTGTGACCTTGGTGTTTAATTTAAGTTCAGGGTACACTAGGATGATGATCAATAGTCACTACTCCTCATCCAACCTCTAGCCAATCTGACTTTAAAACATGGCTTTGAGTTACATTTTGCAACCGTGTTTCAGCTCGTTCAAAGCGCTGATTTTAGGGTGAAAAAATGGTTCTAGAACAAGCTACTAAATAAAGACTGACCTTAGGCATTGGTGATATGGCCTAGGTTTGAGGAAATAGATTATGCTTTCCCTCCAGCGAGCTGCTCTCTTTTTAGGCCAAGGCTAATACTACTGACTAGAATCAATGATATCAGGCTTTGCTAATGAAAATATCTAAGCTAACACCAAATTTACACATTACTTATGGAATTGTTTTATTTCTTTTTCTAAAATATTTGAGTGAAGAGATGGGATAGGGAGGAAATACTCTGGAAAAGAGAACTCATGAATTTTCACTGGAGTTTTACAAATTCCATATGCATATTTATAAATGATATTTACTTTCACCAGCAGCCAGTTCCTTAGCAATACAAGTCTACTCTGTTTCTTTTGGTTTATTTCTCTATCTTCTCTCAGCCACTTAAGAGTTTGGCCCTTATTTTATCACATATTCTCCTTCTGTCTTGAATTCAGTTGAAGTTTTGTCTTTTTAAAATTATGTTTCTTCTATAATTTTCTTTTTTCTGTCTGTCAGTTATGTACTAAATTCATTTGAGCACTGTCTCTTGGTTGTATTGAACACCTCTTTGCTGAGGTGAAGCTTTTATCCTATTTTTCAACAACATAATGGAAAATGTTGCAAAACTTATGAAATTTTAATGTCCATTTGATTGCTATGATAGGTGTTTTTGTTGCTGAGGCAAACTACCCAACACCTAAAGTAAAAGGCTTAGAGTTTGTAGAGTTTTCAATGCATAGTTGTGATTATCTCCAAGACAGGGAGGCATGGAAGAGGAGCATCAAGAGAAGAAACAGGTCATGGCAAACAGGCTGAACAAAACAGTGTAGCAGGCAGCCAAGCAGCAGTGGCAGCAGCCATTCGTTTTTTTTTTTTTTTTTTAATCCCAAGCTACCCATCTTTCAGAAGGTACCACTCACATCCAGGTGAGCCTTTCCATTAGCCACACCCCAAGCTATATTAAATCAATCAATGGGCTAATTTTTTAATCACATACCATTGATCTGATGTACTTAATCCCTACACCTCACACCCTGGGTCCAGCCACCTCTCAAAACTCTCACCTCTGAGCTCAGGAGACTATGGGAAGACATCCAGACACAGATCAGAGCAAAAAGTCTGAATAAGCTTTTCAGCGAAGGTGCTGCATACCAAGAATGTATATGTATGTCTAATTTCTTTGTTTTTAATATGAAAAATAAACATGGTTTTGAAAGATAGCACATGCATGTTTTTATTGTCAACTAAACTTGTGTAACTCCTATCAGATACTTCTTTTGTAAAGATACGAGTTCTAATACATTTAATGTGACAGTTAAAATTTTGTAGAATGTACCAGAAATTGATTTGAAAGGTTTTTTTCTATCTCATTGTAATTGACTTCTAGACATGTCACTTTGTTTTGTTTTGATAATCATAATGGATTCAAAGCACTGTTTTTCATTGGAAAGTTTTTCTTTTTTTTTTCAGAGGAAGTACAAATCTAACAAAGCTGAAGGTGAGCTTATCTGTCCTGAAGATGTGCCAGGCAACCGGAGTCCCTTCATTAGAAAAAAGCTGCTTTTGAAAAGATGACATACAAAGAGCAACAATAGCAGAGATCTCATTGAAATTTGCTTTTTTGAGCAAAATTACAGTTTATCTTCTGATTTGCACAATTGGATTTATTTTTACTTTCATAGAAAGTGGTAATTTTTCCCAAATATGTGACAGAGGCATAATTTTTAAAACTTTAAAAAAAAACTATGTTATGGAATATTTAAAGAAAACAAAAACAGAAAAATTTTCCTTTGTATATAAGCACAACTTGATACTTTTGTATCTAAGAACTGCTTTCTAAAGTCACCTAACACAAGGCTTTCTTCATATGGTTATGTCATTACTTTGACATAATATTTTGTTCATTTCCAGTTTTTATAAACTGCTTTTACTTTCTTGTTTAGTCTTTCTAGATGTGTAGAAGATTTTCTTGATTTCAAAGTCAAATGACACAACTATGTATAGTATATCAAAGCAAATCTTAATCATGTCTTTCTTTCCTTTTCTTTGTCTTCTATGAATTCCATTCTCTTTAGTTTTATTTATATTTCCACTACCTTTTCTTGAAAATATGAACAAATGCCAATAAATACTCGAATCTCCTTCACTGTTTATTCAAAAAGACAGTACACATTGTTCCCTACTTTGCTATTTTATCTGACAGTATATCTTAAAATCAACCTCAGATGAAAATAGGCGATCATCCTCTTATTTGTGGTTCGATGATACTTTAAGGAGATACCATAGCCTATTCAGCCAGTTCTCTATTTGTGAGTAATATGTTGTTTCCAAAATTTTACCCCTATAAATAATGCCATGATATATAACTTGGTGTATATGAAATTTTAAAAGTTTTGTAATTCAGTGTGGGAAGCAGCAAGAGTTGCTGCTGTGTGTTGTTTAGTTAGATCTATATGAAGTATTTCAGTAGGATGGTGATTTTAGATTCTTCCTGGGCGTTCCAGAAGCTTGGCTTGCATCTGTTGTCTTTGGCGCTGTCTTTTTCTCATTCAACTCTTATTCTTCATATACTAGACCATGAATTTAAGAAAGCTCCTGAAATCCTTGAGAATATGTGATATTTGATGTACTTGCTGACTTTATAGTCATACTGAATCAGAAAGCCATAAAAACCATAAAAAGAAATCCTTGCACGGCATTGAGGGAAGAGCAGATTGATGGACAAGAAGGTAGGGTTGCTACATTAGGTTTTTTCCAGGTTTCTTTCCTTTTAAAAATATATTTCTATTAGTGCCTATCAATTTTGTAGCGTATTGAGTTTCAGTGTGGTATTCTCATACATGGGTATAGCAAAATTTATTTACATCTTGCCATTACCTCCCTTTACATTCATACCTCCTCCCTTTAGATTTTCTTTTTTTTTCCTTATGTAGTCTTGAAATTTACATGCTAGGGAATTTGACAGTGACTAGTTCAGATTAAAATTTACACTCCAAATTCACAATAATATAATATACTGGAAACTAAAAGTCCTTTACAATAAACTACGATAGCTACAGATGCTGTTGATCTTAATTTAGGACATCCTGCGTGTCTTGCCTGTAATGAAGTCTGGGAAAATACAGGCAAGTCATCCAGCAGCTAAATGTGGTCAGAAGAAGACTGCTGAGGTAAACACCCCTGGTAGAATCATGTCATCTCACTAAAGAGGTACCACATTTCTGATTCTATAAACTTTTATACTTGCTGGCCCCTATTTAGGGACAATGCAATATTTACGCTGTGTGTCTGATTTACTTCATTTAAAAGTATAGCTTCGAAGTGCATCCATTTAGCTACAAATGCCTGAAATTTTTCCTTCTTTATGACTAATACTCGACTGTATAGAAAAATACCACATTTCTTCTTGTCCATTCATCATTTAATGGACATTCCAGTTGTTTCCAAGATTTAGCTATTTAAACTTGTCACTATAAATGTGTGTCCATATGTATATCACTGTGGTATGATGCTTTTAATTCTTTTGGGAAGGTACTCAGGAGAGGTATAGCTGGATAAAGTGAGACCTATAATCCTGCTTTTTTAGGACTCTCCATATGGATTGTGTGACCACCGTGGAAATGGGTCTGAGAATTCCTGATGACTTTAAAGGCTCTAAGCGAAGCGATCCTCTTTTCAAGGTTTCCTCTACCTGTCCTTGGTACAGACACGTTAACTTTGTACAACAGGGATAGTTAGGAAGTGAGTCCAAAAGATTGAAGCTGCAAAACTCCCTATAAAGAAAACTAAGGAAAATACTATGATTTAAGAAGGAAATGTAACAAATGGAAAAAACAATCTTAATTAAACTCATGTGGCTTGTTTGAGATTAGAAATAAATAATTTAGAAGAATCTGAAATAAAATTGCAGTAATTAATTTATGCCTTCTGTGAGGAATTTGCCTTCATTCTAAATAGTTGATTTCATTTTTAATGACTCATCTTTATTTATGACTATAACTGCAAAGGATTTCTTTTGAAAAGAGCTGGAAGAAATTCATTTCATTTTCCCCTTTTCTTCTCCCTCCCTTTCTTCTTCTGACCCCCATCTCTTTCCCTCCCTCCCTCCTTCCTTCCTGCCCTCATTTCTTCATTTAACAAAAATTTATTGATTCCTATATACCATGCAGTGTGCTAAAACACTAAATCTTTTACATTTTTTCCTTCAAAATATTATGTTCTTAATTCACAAAGCCACTATTGTATGACCTTGCCAAAAGAATTTGTGCACAATATAATACTAAATACACAGACTATGTAATTTTACATATGTACAGCTAGTTTCCAAAGCATAGTATCTACAGAGATTAGCAAGACTCCAATATCAAATCTAAACAGATGAGTCTTTGGTAATAATGACCATGGATATCACCACTCTGGAAAATGTTATGTTATTGGTGAAAATTAATCTTCCTTTGCATATTTTGATATTTTCCCAAACATTCTGTGCCATAGAGTAATAATTTTTAAAATGTATTTAGAAATTTATTTGGCACCAGACACTAGGTTTTAGTTGAGGTGCGTTATAAAGAAATCACACAATTTTTTCCAGCTTTGATTTCAGTTTCTGATGAAATCAGAAATCAGTTTCAGTTTCTCAAAACTCTACAACTCATCATCTGTGAGATGAATAGAGCAAAAAATTATATTACCTGTCTCTCCCTTTCATACTTCTGTTTTGGCTTCTAGAAGCACATAACTTCACGAATTCTCAGTTTAGTAATTTCCCTGGGTAGTAGGACTAAGAGAGGTTTCCGAATTTAAGTTTGAAAGAGAAGATCTTGATTGATTATATTTTGATTATATTTACTTATAATTTATATTCATATAAATCATAATTATATTTTATCTCTATTTATATTTATCATATAAATATATATAAACATATTATATATTATATATAAATACAATATATTATATAAATATATTATATCTATTTTATATAATATATTGACATATTAATATTATATATTAATATAATACATTACATATAATTTATATGTTTATGAATTATTATATTTATATATAAAATATATTTATATTTACATTTATAATTATATTTATTTGATTATATTTTCCTTTAGTAAAATATGTTATATGCTTTACTTCACTGTTAGAGTTCCTTGGTTCTGTGCAGTCGCCAGAGCACTGGATGCTTGTAAAAGAGGAGTGAACAGCAGCACGTTAGTACAGCTGTGTCAGGAGAAGGTGCAAGCAAGAAGCAAGAAGCGCTCTGAATGGACGAAGTTGAGCCGGCTCGGTGCTTTTAGATCCCAGATAGGATCAAGTGCTCACACTAGTCCTTTGTAGCAAGTTTCTATTTGGTTTAAGCAGTATTAACTGGTTATAAACTTAACACAAACAGTTCGGTGGGTGCTGTGGATAAACAGGAAGATGTTAAAAGAGAAAAGGGAAAGAGGAGTAGTAAAAAGTAAAGAGAAAAAAGAAATGATTAGATGGTAAAAATTTAAAAATGGAAACAAAGCTTATGTAAATCAGGGGGTAGGGTAGTACAGAAGCCAGAGGGATGTACATTGATTTTCATTTTTTCCCATTCCTCTGGCTTCGGTACTACCCTACCCCTTGATTTACGTAAGCTTTGTTTCCATTTTTAAACTTTTACCATCTAATCATTTCTTTTTTCTCTTTACTTTCTACTACTCCCCTTTCCCTCTTCCCTTTTAACATTTTCTTCCTTTCACAATACCTATCACACATTCTAGATCCTGTTTACAACTTTAGTTTTTCGTATTATAGAAATGATACAGTTATTACATAGCTGTATCCTATTTATTTCACTTGTGAGTATGTTTTCAAGGTACATAATTTGAGTATAAATGTCTAACTTATCATTCCTTATAGCTGAGTAATACTCCATTTTATGAAAACAAACAAACACATCTTCTTTATGCAGTCTCCAGTTGAAGGGGCATTTGGGCTGTTTCCAAAATTTAGCTATTACAAACTGAGCTGCTGTGAACATGGGTGTACCTCCGTCACTTGATATGATGCTTTTAATTATTTTGTGTATATACTTAGCAGGGAAATAGCTTTAACTTCTTTTAAGAAGTTACACAGACAGGATACATTGTTAGGTCAAATGGAAATTCTAGTTTTAGTTTTTTGAAAAGTATCATACTAATTTCCATAGTGGTTGTATTTCTTTGTATTCCCATCAACAGAATAGAAGGTTTCTTTTCTGCCCAAAGCCTCTTCAGGATTTTTTTTTTTACTTGATTTCTTGATGATTTCCATTCTTTCTAGAGTAAGATGAACATTTTATATTTATATAAATATAAATATATATATAAATTTATATATATAATATATAAATATAAATATATATTTATATTTATATTTCTCCATACACAAGACATGTTAAATAGTTTTTCATGCATTTATTGGCCATTTGTATTTCTAAGAAATATCTTATCATTTCTCTTGCCCATTTTTAAAATTAGTGCATGTTTAAAGTACAGAATATTTACACTTCTTGGGGGAATTTGTCCCTATATGTAATAGATCTAAATTCCTTTCTTCATCCACTTTCATTTCCCTCACATCCCTCATCCTCCCCTTTTGCTGTACTTCCCCCCATGTTTGGAGTGCTCAGTACTTACATTGTTAGTGTGGAGTTGTCCACGCACATAACACAGGTGAATTCCTTTTTCATTCTCCTTTCCTTTCCTCTTCTCCACCTCTCCACCTCTTGATCTCCTTTGAGAGAGATCTATCTCTGATTTCCTCTGATCTCTTTTATCTCTTTATACATTGGGCTTCTCATAGAAGAGACATCATGTGATATTTTAAGTTTGTGAGTAAGTTGCTCAATTTTGGGGTGGGCCTTTTACTGGAAGGGGTTTAATATTTTGGAGTTATTTTATGTTCTAAATATTAGTCCTCTGTATGAGGAGGAGCAGACAGGTTTTTTTTACCTGCTCTGTAGGTTTTCACTTTCCTGTGCAGAAACTTCTTAATGTGATATGATCTCATTTGTTGATTTTTGATATTATTTCTCCAGCAATTGGAGTTTTGATCAGGAAGTCCTTGCTTATGCCTACCAACATCTTTAAGAGTTTTGCCTAATTTATCCTCTAGATGATTTTTTTTCTATTTTATCATTTAGGATATTTATCCATATTGATTTTATGTTAGAATGTGGTAAGAGATGTGAATCTAGGTTCCATTTTGCTCCACATGAATAGACAGCTTTCTCAACACCAGTTGTTAAAGAAACTAATTTCTTCACAGGTTTTCATTCCTTTTATCAAAGATTAGATGGATAAATTTGTCTGGGATTGTTTCTACATCCTATGTGAACCATATGTCTGATTTATTGCAAGTATTATCCTGTTTTTTTTTTTTAAATCACTATAGCTTTGTAATATAACTTGAAATTTGGAGAGGTAATGTCTCCTACTTTGCTTTTGTGGCCTGGGATTGCTTTTGCTATTTTGGATCTCTTTTGATTCCATACAAACTTTATGATTGTTTTCTCTAATTCTGTGAGGCATACTGTTGGTATTTTGTTTGGAATTGCATGATGACTAAATATCAGTTTGGGGAGTACTTCTATTTTGACAGTATCGATTCTGCCTATCTAAGAATAAAGGATATTTTACCATTCTCAGATGTCCTTTTTAATCTCCAGTAATTTTCATTATAGAGATCTTTTACATACTATTAGCTTAATTACTAAGCATTTAAATTTCCTACAAAGTTTTACAAATCTGTTGTGTAATATTTTGGGTTTCCTACGTAATGCATCATGTTACTCATGAATAAGGGCAGTTAGACTTCTTCCTTTTCTCTATGTATCACTTTTATTTCTTTTTCTTCTTTGACTGCTTTGACTTAAGTTTCAAGTATTATATTAAACAGGAGAGTTATAGTGCATAGCTATGTCTTCTTTTGGATTCTGTAGGAAAAGTTCTCAATTATTTCTATGTAATATTATTTGACAATAGGGTTATTATAAATGGCATTTATCAGATTTAGATAAGATCTATATGCATTTATTTTCTTCAGCATTCTTATCATGAAAAATGTTGAACTATCTCAAGGGTATTTTTTCATCTATTGAAATGACTATGTCTTTTGTCATTGCTTCTGCTTACTTGATGTATTACATTTACAGATTTGCATGTGTTGAACCATCCTTGCATTCATGTGATGAAAAATACTCAATTATATTACATAATCATCTAATGACTTGTGTTGTTTGGCAGTGTCTACCCATTTATTCTTAAAGAATTTGATCTATAATTTCTTACTTTAGTTATATTATTTTTGGTTTCAAATCTAGCCTCAGAAATGAAGTTCGCATTAATTCTTCCCTTTTGATTTCTTTGCTGAATAGTATCATTAGATTTGCCCTTAATGAGGAGCATTAACATTAGATTTTACCTGAAAAGTTCTAAGGAATATAGTGTGAATTTCTCATGTGTTGAGCTTCTCTTTGTTGATATGGTTTTATTATTATTATTGTTGCCTCAATATCATTGGTTGTTACTGGATTAGTCAGTGGTTTTACAATTTATTCAATCTATCCTCATGTTCGCTTTTTGTTTCTTAAGGTATTTCCAACTATATGAGCACCTTCATCAGTTGTCTTCTTGTCTTGACACTCTGGCCTCACACATATCAGTTTATGTTGACCTAATATCTGATAGCATTATCTCTCTTGGATATCTGTTTGGTACTTTTTTATTGACCGAAATTCTTTGATAATCTGTTTGTTCACATTTTGTATCATTTTGTTTAGCTCAGCTAGCTTTTTAGTAGCGTCTTCTGTAAACCCTGGTACTATTTTAATTGTATGTATTACCTGTTTAGTTATATCTTTAGCTAGCTAATTCCTTATTGATCTATTTTTTACTTTCTTTCTTATCAGTGGAAATAATCTTACTTTGAGGTTTTCAGTTTCCTCCTAATCATTGTCTCATTGATCAGCTTTCAGGAAATGGGAGGCAATTTTTGCCTTGCTTCATACGTATCTATTTTTGTTTTGAATTGAGAATTGAGAGTTGATCATATTGGAAAGAGTTTGCTATCAGCGTGTAAGGCTCTTTAGTATTAGCATTCCACTTATGTGTTCTGGGGTGGCTAATTAGTAGTCTTTGCTTCTGTCCCAAGATGAAACTGCCTTTACTAATTATGAAGGGAAGATGTATAGTTAGCCAGATACTCAACTCTCTAGAAATGAATTATAATGTTTCTTATGACACAAAAACAAATCAGATATTAGAATATGGTAAAAACCAATTAATAGCAAATCTATGCCACTCAAGCAAAGGCAACAAATTCAGCACTGATAATAGACATTTTATTTACTTTTTTGCTTCTGAGTTACAATACTTACCACTCAGTACTTAAAGGAGCAAAGATTTCTTTGGCTCACAATTTGTAGAGCTCCTTTGATTTTTTTAAAAATAAATTTGCTAAAATTACACTCTACTCTATGTCAGATTGAAGTTTAAGTACACAAAAGATGGACAGTACATGTAGAGCTGGTATGTAAGAAATCTCTCCTTTTTTCTCCTTTTCTTCATCTCCTTCTTCCTTCCTCTCCTCTTCCATTCCTCTTTCTTTTAAACTTCTATTTGTACAGGGATTTGAATCTCTAGAGCAGGTTTTTGGGCCTGATCCATTACTCATGTGCTACAATGAGTTTCTAGTCTCTAGGATGACTTGATTGATCCCTTCCTGACAGAATGAATGATGCCACATGGTTGACTGATACTGGAAAAATGTTAATATTTCTATAGTTTACAGCTCATGCAGAGTGGATTTTGAATACAAGATTAATTTCAACTTCATTCCATAGGTGAAGCATTTGCAATATATGGCTCTAGAAGAAAATATCTATGAACATATGTTGGAATTTGTAGCTTTTAAAACTTTGAACATAAATAGAAGTATATTCTAAATTTAATTATCTTTTTATCACTATGTATTTAAGACTTACTCTGTTCTTTTCAAGTTGAAAAACAAAAATTAATTTTAAAGGAAGAGAAGATTGAGAAATTGATACATGAGTTTGGTGAAATGTTATTTTAAATTCATTTAATTCGTTTTTTTGTGTTATGAATATTGACGAACAACTCAAGCTTTGTGTTTATGAGGAAGCAGACTAGATAGCAATTAATATTTCAATGATCTAAAACCAATGTTTTCTAGGAAATAATTAAGGAAAACTTTATGAAGCATTTTTTTCAAGAAATTTCAAGCTTTCTTTTGGTGTGCAGTTATCTGATTGCGTTTAAAATACTTATTTGCCTGTCAAAATAGGAAAATTCAATTTAAATTATTATATACATGTGAAGTTATAAACTTTCAACTAATTTTTCTTCTTTTTTAGAGGACAACATTTTAAAAAAGTTTTCATTATTTTTTTACTTGATATGATGTTTTATCAGTACATTTTACATATACATTATGATCACATTCAACATTGAGAATTTGTACCTGCACAATAATACTATGACTTTAATGTTTTATTACTTGTTTTTTGTTTTTTTTAGGAAAAAGCATTCAATAAAACTGAACTTTTGTTCTGAACAAATTAGGTATAGAAATAACACACCTCAACATAAAATGAGCGATAGGTAGTACACACTGCCAACATCATAATGAATGCACTTCCTGTAAGATCTGGAGCAGCATAAGAATGTTCACTCTCATCATTCTAATCCCACACAATATTGGAAGCCTTAGAGTAATTCATTAACAGAAAGAAATGAGTCATACAAATATGAATGGAGGAAATAAAATTATCTCTGTTTTTAAATGATGTTCTATTCATTACAAAATCTGAACACTCCACTGAAAGATTAATATAACATAAATTAATGAAGTTGCAGGATACAAACTTTAATGTTTAATATATCTTTGATTTTTATCAGTTTTTTTTTTTTTTTTTTTTTTTGAGACAGGGTCTTGCTTTGTAGTTCAGGCTGACCCTGAGCTCAGCCTCGAACTCAACAATCCTCCTGCCTCTGCCTCCCAATTGCTGGGATTACAGGCATGAGCCACCACGCCCCAGCACTGTGGTATGTGGTACTGATTGCTGCTGGGTATGAGTCTCCATGCCCAATATTGTTATGTGGTTACTAGGGGGATCAACTTGGGCCCTTGCACTTGCAAGACAGGTGCTGGAACCACTGAGCTAAATCCCTGGCCCAGTTTTGTTTTTCTTTATGTGTTATCTTACACAGTTTTTGAATTCCATGTACTTTTCCCTATGTCTTTGTTTGTGTTTTGTATTTTCAAAACTTGATAAGAACTATAAAAAAATTTAACTTGATTTTACTTAACAATGAGCATCCATTTATTTGCTGATTGTCATTAAAAAAACTTATTCCATAAGCAACAAAAGTTCTTAAGTTTAAGTCAGAGGTAGTTACTCCCAAAGAGTGTTATGTAAAACAGTATACAACATCAGTATTAAAATGTTAAATTTTACATTGTCTTGACTTTAGAGAAAAGTTTAAAAAGCCAAATATGTGTAGTCCTTGGTAGCTATTTCCAAACATTCAGGATCTACTCTATGTGGAGTTAGGGGCCAAAATAAGAACATTCTTCACAGGAAAATTCTAGAGTTTTCCAGATGCCAAATCAGGATTTGTCAGAGAAATCTGTGAAATAATTTCAATAAAATATGTGAAATTTTTCATAAAAATAATTTTAATTTTGGTATTTTGGGAAATAAAATGCCTTTTGCAAAAGGGATGAGTTAGTTATGCAAGCAAGGCTATCTTATTGCCTCTAATTTTAATTTACATTCTGTACTTTATGATATAATAATCCATCGATGATTAATTTCCTCATGATCAGTTACTGAACCTTCAAAAACTGTTGTGAAATGGGATTTATTTCAGGTAATGAAGATCAGAGAAAAGGGATCGTTCAGATGACTGACTGCTATCAAATATTAGAGGGAAGGTTTTGTGTTTTGTTTTGTTTTGTTTTTTGCTTTGTATTGGGAATCAAATTTAAGGTCTTGCTCTTGCCTGATAGGCAATGCTCCTCTTAACTGCATCCCTGGCCCACTGTAGAAATTTGATAGCTATGCAAATTCAAAAATTAATAAATAGTACAAGACTGTTTCTTAGATATATAATCTGTATATATGCATTGCTATAAGCAGAGATTTAAACCAAATGTGCTTCTATTAGACTTACTGGCTATATGATCTTGCAGAAGTTGCTTGGTATTTCTCTACCTCAGTTTCCTATGTACAAAATAGACCTTGCTGCCTTGGGGATCATGAAGATGATTCAGGGCTGGAATTGTGATGCATTTAAATGATTGTCATGAAAGAATTGGTTAACTGAAGTCATCAAAATAGAATTGGGATATAGCTCAGTAGTAGAATGCAAAAAGCGTTGGATTGATCACCAGTACCACCAAAAAGTTGCTACATTAAAAAATAATTGAATGATAGAGTCAAAAACTGCTGCCCTTTTTGGTGGAAAACTTAAAGAGGTTGTATGTGGAGCTGTAGTATTACTAATTTTTATTAGAAAGCTCATAATACTATTACACAATGTGCATATAACACTTGGACAAAAATACAAATACAGGCAATGTCAAAGTAAAAAATTAAGACTCATACTTTAAAAAGTCTTTATATTACAATCCATTGAGAGTCACAAACTTGAGAAGAGGCTACTATTTTGACTGCTTCGTTTGAGATGTTCTTGTTTCATATTAACAGCTCAATAAGCATTGGTTAAATGCTCTTATGGTGTGGGTGTGAAACATCGTACAGTAGACTTGAGTTCACAAATGGGGCTTTGAGAGGTAATTTGATTATGAGTTATCAACTTCACCTATGGATGAATCCATTGATGGATCCATAATTTGACAACATTATTGGGAGGCAACAGAAATAAGAGGCAGGGCCAGGGATTTAGCTCAGTGGTTCTAGCACCTGCCTTGCAAGTGCAAGTCCCTAGTCTCAATCCCCAGTAACCACATACAACAATACCATACCAGCCTGCCAGCCTCATACCCACCAGCCTGCCAGCAATCTGTACCATATACCACAATGTCAGCCGTGGTGGCTCAGGCCTGTAATCCCAGTACTTGGGATGCAGAGACAGGAGGATTTCTGAGTTTGCGACTAAGTCCTGAGTTCAGGAACAACCTGAACTACAAAGCAAGACCCTATCTCAAAAAAAGAAAGAAGGAAAGAAAATAAATAGGCAGGTCGTGGAGACCTCATGCCTCATGTTTGTGACTGTACAATACTGTATCTTTTCCCTAGAATTTCTCCTTGGGTTCTTTCTTCTATCTACTTCCTGAACACCATCAGTTTTGTTCTGTTATACCCTCTGCCATGATATACTGCCTGACCATAGACAGACAGAATGGAGCCAAATAACTGAATCAGAACATCTGAAACCGTGAGATAATATAAACCATTCCTCATTTAAGTTGATTTTCTCATAGGGATAGAAAGCTTATAACAGAAATATTTAATCAATAGTCCTATCCTATCGTACCCTTTTCTAGTGAATGTTGTCATTGTAAAGCTATTGTCTGTAACTATTCAACATAGATTATGTGTGTATATAATAATCGGAGAAAATATATTGAACAGGAGTGGTGATGGTGGACATTCTTGTCTTGTTCCTGATCTTAGTGTGAAAGGTTTCAGTTTTTGACTGTTATGTGTAATTCTAGCCATTGGTTTCTCATAAATAGCTTTTATCAGGTTGAGATAAAATCCCTATATTTCAATTTAAGGTAGAGTTTTGATCATGAATGGGTGTTGGATTTGCCAAATGCTTTTTCTGCATCTACTGAGATGACCGTATGGTTTTTGTCCTTGAGTCTATTAATATAGTGTGTTATATTTATTGATTTATGTATGTTGAACTATCCTTGCATCCCAAGGATGAATCCAGTTTGGTCAGGGTGTATAATTTTTTTATGATCCTCTGTATTCTTTTTGCTAGTGTCTTATTAAAGATTTTTGCATCTATGTTAATTAGGGAGTAGTTCTCCTTTTTGGTTGGATCTTTCTCTCCTTTTGGAATTAATGTAATGATTGCTTCTAGGAATGCATCTGGGACTATTGCTTCCTTTTTGATTTTGTTAAAGAGATTGCGATGTATTAGCTTTAATTTTTCTTTAAAAGTTTTGTAGAATTCAGCAGTAAAGCCATCAGGACCAAGACTTTTCTTTTTTGGTAGGTTTTTTTTTTTTTTAACATTTTCAATTTCACAGATTGAGGTTGGGGTGTTAACATTTTTCTGTCTTCTTCATTCAACTTTGGAAGTTCATATGTGCTTAGGAATCTATCCACTTCTTTGCTTTCCATCTTATTGGAGTACATATTTTCAAAGTAGGTGTTTATTACCCTTTGGACTTCTCCTGTATATGTAAATATTGTATCTTTTCTCTGGTAAGAGAAACTGAAGATATAAATGAGTTCTAAAATGTATAATAGATATTGTGAATAGAAAATGTTCAAAGGGAAAAGGGGGTAAGGGGAAGTAAAGAAGGGAAAGGAAAAATTTGATAAAATTGGTAAAAAAGAAACACAGCTTATGTTTGTAGGGGGCAAGGCACTGTAGGATGGGCAGAGGAATGGGGAAAATGAAAATTAAGTCATGTCACATACTAATACAAATTCTCAATGTCAATTTTGAGCATGATGTGTATATAAAATCTACCAATAAAATCATTTAAAAATAATTGGACAAAATAAAAATAATAATTTCAATATTAAAAATTAAAACTCATACTTTAATTAAAAAGTCTTTATATTATTATTCACTGGGAATCATAAACTTAGAAGAAAAGACTACATTTTTTGACTGGTTAGTGTGATATATTCTTTTTTCATATTAATAGTTGAATATTTGGTATCTACTTATAGGAATTGATTGATCAGTAGACCGGCAGGAGGAACTGTGAAGTACATGTGTGTGCACAATGTCTAAAGTTGCCATTCTGACCTTAGGCAAAGTCCTGGATATCCTGTATGTAGAAGAAAAGCAGCATAATACAGGGAACACGGCGTGGTTTATTTTGAAAAGTACAGAAAAGGTAGGATGTTTCCTTGGGGAACTAAAATCCTTATCCATTCAACTTTCTAGCCTCATGTAATAGGTTGTGTGTGGAAGCATGCATACAGCATATTTATTATCCTTGGGCTAGGGTCTGTGACACTGATTAACTTGAAATAGCTGTCTTAGGAATTAAGAGATAAAAATCTTTGGAATCTGTTTTCAGAAATTTAGACGTACAGTATTAGGAAAAAATACTCTTAGGATGTACCAAATGAATGCGATCATTTTGACCATTTTTATTTGGAAAATGTCAAATATACTGCAACGTTGAAAGCAATTTTTTGAGAAAAGCATTTGATTACTTTACAAGGATCAAACAGAAATTTCATTTCATCTGTGTACTGCATCTTGACAAAGTGAGTGTAGCTGAGGGCTGGTGCTGTTTCTTCTTTGGCCTCTGCACATTACAGACTCGGGTATAATGGCCAATACTTCTGAATCTCTCTGCATGTGGAAAGTACAGAGAATGATTTACACAAGATCTTAAAGCACATCACAGAAGAGCTATTTAAATATTTTTCATCAACTGTCACTTCAACACAGTAATAAAAACCCTCTATAAATGATGAGACAGAAAACATCAACAATACATGATTGTTTAGAGTGCTAATATAGGGACTGTTTTTCAGAAGTTCTAATGGTTTTATGAAAAAAGCCTTTATACATTTCTTCATATTTGCATAGATCGTATTTTCTCATTATATTCACCTGTGAGAATGGGATTCCTGAAAAAGTAAATAGACAGCCTAACAATTACATAGTAACTGACATGAATGAAAAACAGTCTTTTGTGATTCTCCTCTGCTGATAAACATGATGCCAGTTGGAGATTTTTGCCCCACGAAAGAAAACTTTTCTTTGTCTTCCTGGTCTAATGATCTTCCACGTTAGTCATTATTACTTAAATCCAACACATCTTTCTTTTATGCCTGCCTAAACATAGCTTCTTGAAAACTACAATTAAACCCTGACAGAAATCATGATTTAGAAATAAAAAACAAAAAGTGTAATAAGTAAAAAATACCTAACACTAGCCCAGACTCTTGTTTCCTGTGACATGGACTTGGTCACAACGTACTTAAATCACGTTCATTCTAGAATGTTAAGTGATTTAAAATGATTCCAGCAACATTTATGGGAAGCTGCTGGCATTTGAAGCTTATGAAATTGTGTTTATATATGCATAGACTAGAACACTTTCATTCCTAAGGCTACAAGCATTGAACCAAAACTAATAACTATAAACTACCCTGTGCCACATTTGACAAATTGTGACTTGCTGCATAAGTTGATTTTGGACAAAGTTGATGACACTAAAAAAAAAAAAAAAAGTATTTGTATATATATGCACATAGGAACAACTTGAGTGTCTTTGAATCTAAAGAATGAAAATGTTAGATGTTAAGGAATTGCTATGAGAAATAAACATGTTCAGAAAATTAAGTAGTACTTATATGTACACATACACATGCATATAATTTTTACTCTGTAAAACTAAAACTTATATGTGAAATTATTTTTTTTTTGCCTTATGACTCTAGAACACAATATGAGACTTTGTAGAATTTAAAAGGATATTTTTTGAACACTCTTGAAAGGATCAAAAAGAACTCTGAAAGCCATTAATTTTAACTATGAGCATGAAGCTATGCTATGTATTAATCTTCTCTATCATTTTTCTTATCAAACTTATATTATCAGAAAGCACAAAATAAATTTTTTAAATCTTTCTTTAGCTCTATGCACCAGGCAGGTGGCTGACTCTTGATCTCAAAATATGTGTCATTTTCTGTGATGAGTAACTATTGAGGTTTTTTTTTTTTTTTGAGATGTAATTGGAGATTTAGCACCTTATTCCACAAAAGATTTTCTCAATATAGCTCTTACTTTTATCTGCTATGGAGAGCTAGGTTAAAATCTGAGGGAAATAACAGCTTTTTCTCTGTTGAATTGTGTTTTTGATTGGCACTATACGGTTCCCAATTTTTGTCTTAGTCCTTCACAATATTGTTACTGTCTGTGCCTTAGCTTCCCCTTGCCTTATTCTTTACCTCAGTAAGAATCCTACAGATGTCATTTGTATGAATCCTATCTTCCATGGATTTTGTATTGAAACATTTGTTAATAAGATGAATGCGTTTGTTTTTATCTTAGTTACCAGATCATTTGAAGTCAATGCCTGTGAAGGACCCTTGTAGTTTGCTTTTGGTTCATACGCCCTAAGATCCCTAAATTCTGTTGGCATTAGATGCTATTAAGGTACATCATAGTAACTGTATCCATCCTCTAGGCGTTTGTGGTCAGTGTAAAAATTGGTTTTAATGCTCTTAACAATGTGTTCAGTAGCATTTAAAAAGGAGAGATGGTTGATTATTCCTTTGTGAGTGATATTTGCAGATCTCTTAGGAGGTTTTTCTATCTTCAGTATGCTTTTGAAAAATCACTTATTAGGAGATAATGTTTTATGTAGGAGAGTTCTAGATAATACAGAAAATTATTTAAAATTGATTTTTTAGGACTTTGTTTTGAGGATCTCTCTCAGAGATAGAATTCTTTAGTGAATTAGTTTTGCAGATGAAATCAGAGATACCTTTGGGACCTTATGTATTCTGTCGTTGTTGGGTATTAAGAGTAGGCAGAAAGCTGGTTATACTTGCTTTGGGGTGGAGGATGACATTAAGGTTTTTCTATGGCAATTTCTTGAGCATTTTCATCCCTAGAATTCCATCTCTAAAAAGAGATGAGTTTTAGGATATTCTTAGACTTTACCCCTTCCATTTATATGTCTCAATTCTACAGGTTATCTTCTCTTTATTCCTAGTTTCCATCTTCTTTCCTCTCTTCTTTCTCACTCTGCTTCATTTTATTTGTAGTATGACTGAGGACATTTGGAGGATAGATGCCTAAGAGTTTAATATGTCACTTATATGATTTGTCTTCATCACTGGAACACTTTATTAGTGCATATTTATAGTGCATAATGACTATACATCATTAGAAAAAATACAAATGAAAGTGATTTCAAAGAATAGGCAAAAGCAAAACTTTAAGCTCCACTTTAGGCATTAACATAACCTTAGAGCATTTATACTGGACATTAGTTAGTTTTCTCTAATAATTCTTATAATTTTATAAATTATGAATGAAGTTTCAGGCCTCCCCTGAGATGACACAGTAAGAATACGAGCAGATATAGGGTCTTCTCCCAAGTCTAAGTGCACGCCCATAATCGTGTCAATTAATGAATTCCCTCCCACTCAAAATTGCCCATCTAGTGTGTGCCCACAACCAGTGTTCAGATTTTTGTCAGTACTCACGTCCTTACCAATTATTCTGAACAGCTAAATCTCCACTCTGGTTTTGGATCTGCTAAATCAAAGTAAGTACCATGTACTGCTGTGCATTGCAAAGTGGGACATCTTGTGCCTTATTATTACTTGTCATTGTTTATATTTAGAATGTCTCTCAAAATTTTCACAAGCTCAGAGGTGGAGCTTCTTCTGGAAGGCTATTGTATCATGGGCAGGGCAAGCCATCAGTGGATTCACTCGCTAACAAGTTCAGCAGCTCAGAGTGCTTGCCGATGAGAGGAGGGTCTAGACAGAGATGAATCCCTGGGAGAGAGACCTGTAAAGGTGTATCTCCTGTCCCAGTTCTCCACTTCTGGATTTCCAAGCTCCCATGACTTGAGCTGTTTTCTTCTGGCAGGCCCTTCTACTGTGTCCTTTTGGTGTTTGATCATGCAGACCATGGATGGAGGCTTCTGAAAGCGTGAACCAAAATAGGTCTCTTTTCCTTTCATAAAACATTTCTCTCTGCCCATCTTGATCAAAAGCCTCTGGGTAACCATCAGAGGATTTCTAAGGGAATTAATGTATTATGGAATGAGTTCCTAAAAGCTAATTGAATCTTCTGATGACCTCTAAAGCATGTAGTCAATAAAGCCACAAAAGGTTAATTCGTTTCTCTAATCAGGATAATATTTAAGTAATTAACTAAGTAAAGGTTGGACTATTTGAATCCTCAACTTTTTCCACTCAAAGATATTCTATTAACCTCAAGCAATAATTCAATGAGTGCATTATGTTTTACTTTTGTATATTATGGTACTACAAACTTAGTAGCTTAAAAACAATTTCTTATTTTACCACTTATGTAGATTAAGGCATGAATTAAGCTCTTCCTGATTAAAATCAAGTTAAGGGTATAATTCATTTGAGACTTGGAATCTTCAAGTTTGTTCACATTGTTGGCAAAATTCAGTTACCTGAGAGGCTATTTACCCCTACAAACTGTCTCTCTCCCAGTAAAATAACTATCATGCTGTTTCTTTGGCCCAAGCCAGCTGGAAAATTTTCCTTTTTCTCCTTCAAATTGCTATGGGTTTTTCTATGTTTAAACATACTATTAAAAGTGTTCATTCAGTTAAGTCAGGTCCAATTTAGATATTCTCTCTTTTAATTAACACAGAGTTAGTTTATTAGAACTTTAATTTCATCTACAAAACCCTTTCACCATTGCCACCAAACACCATTTAATTATAGGAGCAATATCCTATAATATTTAGATTCACCCCATATTTAGAAGGAAGAATTTATACCCACCAGGTACAGAATGACATGGGAATCTTTGGCTTATTTTAGAATTCTGATTACCACACTGGGGAATAGTACAGTCCTCTGTCTGTTTAAGTATCAAAAGTAATAAAAATAATGCCTTGTAAAAATATTTTAATTTAGTTAGCTTTTCCTCTATGAATGACTTTTAAGTGATAAATATTTTTCTTACAAGAAGAAGATACAGCCTTTAGTTCACAAATGGACAAAAAGAAAAAATGAAAAAAAAAAAAAAAACTTCTTGCAGCCAAATTGACTGAGTTGTGTTTCATCCACATTGTGATGATATGTCTGAAGGGATAGTTTCAGGTAATGTCTATTAAAATGCATAATAGATTTATCCTCCTCATTCCAACAACATCATAATATTACTCGTAACTTCTGTTAATAATAACACAATCGGGCCGGGGATTTAGCTCAGTTGTTCTGGCACCTGTCTTGCAAGTACAAGGACCTGGGTTCGATCCCCAGTTAACCACATACAATACTGGGCATGGAGACTCATGCCCAGGAGCAATCAGCACCACATACCACAGTGGTGGGCGTGGTGGCTCATGCCTGTAATCCCAGCACTCGGGAGGCAGAGGCAGGAGGATTGCTGTGATGTGAGTTTGAGGCTGAGCTCAATGCCAGCCTCAACTACAAAGTGAGACCCTGTCTCAAAAATAAAATAAAATAAAATAAATTAAAAAAAGAAAGAAAACACAATCAACTTGATCCTGATAAATAAAAATACTAAAAGAATATACATGAAAGAGAAAAAAATTTAGGCCCTCAATACCATATAGTGATTGTTCTGAACATTGATCAATTTTAGGTCAGTATCTGTGGATATGCTGGTATGTTTTTCTGAGAGAAGGAAAGAATTTCCTTCACCTGTTTGGATTTCCCCCTGTAAACGTATCACTAATTTTTTGCCATAATTGATCACAGCTCTCTTTCTAGTAAAATCTAAAAATGGGTTCTTGTTCATTTGCTACATAAGTTTGGTTTCTAGACTGCTAACTTCTGCTTCCAAACTCTATTGAAGACTTTGGCTAATAGTAAAGAATATTTATATTTATTAGCACATACCTGCTTCAAATATTCACACTTCATAGTCATATTTATTTGTGTATTATTTGCTTCTAATTGTAAAAGCACTTAATAAAACCATGAAAGTAAATAAAATTAGTTATTTCTGGATCTGAAATTCATTTCAATTTGATCTGTATAAAGTCTGCAGTGTGTATATCCTGTAAGCCTGGCTTAAAAACAGTGGGCCAGGGATTTAGCTCAGTGGTTCCAGCACCTGTCTTGCAAGCACAAGGGCCCGGGTTCAATCCCCGGTAACTACATACAATACTGGAACTGGAGACACACCCACCAGCAATCAGAACCACATACCACAGTTCCGGGCATGGTGGCTCACCCCTGTAACCCCAGCACTTGGGAGACAGAAGCCGGAGGATTGCTGTGATGTGAGTTGGAGGCTGAGCTCAGGGCCAGCCTGAACTACAAAGCGAGACCACGTCTCAAAAAAACCAAAACAAAACAAAACAGCTTTATGTTAGCACAACATGCAAAGTTTCATTGAAAAGACATGTTTTAAAGACTAGTATGTAGGCCAACCCCTAGGGTTCATGTGGGACTAGTCCTTATAGGGTCAGTTTTAGAAAACAGGCAGATTCAGCTCCTCTTCTCCCTATTTAGTTAGTGAGACAAGATTTGCATATAACAAGCCAGGGAGGTCGTCAGCCCATGGACACCTCAGCATTTCTCTGTGAACACTCTGGTCATATAAGTCAATCATCTTACATTGCTCACCCTGAGCTTAGGTGTCCACCTGACTCATCAGAAGGGACATGGCAGCAAGACTGAAAACTTGACTGGTACACTGACAATATTCCCTCTTTCAAAGACAGTGGGATTCTTACATTCTTGGAAATGGGCCAAATCTTCACAACCAAGTGTAATGAGCACCTCGGTTAATTTACTCTGGACAGCATAAAGACCTTCTATGTGTCTCTTATAAAAAATAAAGAAACTTTAATGAGCACTCTAAGAGGAATAGAATTATTCAGAGGCCATCTCCAGCAAAAGCTTGGTTTTTTAGTGCCATGTTTTTCTCCTCTAGATTACAAGATTTTACCTTTCTTTTAATATATTTATATTTATTGATTTTGGAAAAAAAGACTAAATATTTTCACTCTTTAAAGGACTTAAAATTTGATGGCTAAAAATTTTATTTCTGGTTTTTTAAGCTGTGATACTGGCTAATAACTTAAATGCTCACTTAATTAAATTTTTTTGGGTAAATTTTAATTAAATTCATCTTACCATTCACATTTTTATGATTATATTTTGATTTAGGAGTAGAAAAGATTAAAAAAAAAGAAATTGAAGCTGGAAGATCACGACTTAATGTATTTTCCTGTCTAAAGTAGAATTGTATTGTAATCTACTAAAAACAGAATAAGAGTGCTGCCAGATTATTTGCTAAAAATGTTAGTAACTTAGATGCTTACTAATAGTATATGAAAGTGTCTGTTTCTTTACATTTTACCTATCTTGAATTTTTTTAAATTTCAAAGGCAACAAATGAGAACATCTTGACAAAGTACCAAAGATCTGCTGCAACATAGCACATTCTTATAACGCTCACCTGCACTTGGAACATAAGAGTACTATGAAGTTAATGGGAGGTAAGTTCAGATCTGAGGAGTTTCCAGGTAGTTCTGGGTGGTGTAAGTGAATGCATGATGGAAATGGGTAACATGGGTTTGAACTTTGTCCTGAGGAACTTGGAGAACTGCTGAAGGATTATTACTGAATGGAGTCATGTGGTCAGACATCTTTTAAAGGATAATTTTATGGACTCAGTGCTTCTGTATTAAATGCAGAAGGAGCATGTTACGGAAGCTAAGCTACACTCTAAAGATGACATAATATGGAACTTTGATTTTATTATCTAGTTTTCTTTTATATATTCTTGCAAAATGTTTGTAGGCTGAGAATTTGAGTGGTGAGTAAATGATGAATTTGTAATGATTTTCAAACAGTTACAATAGAAAATCATTTGTCAAAACTTATGCACTTCAGGCTGTGGATTTAGCTCAGTGGTTCTGGTACCTGCCTTGCAAGTGCCAGGGCCTGGATTCGATCCTGGTAACCACATACAACAATACCAGGTGAGGAGAGCCACACCCACCAGCAATTAGAACCACATACTACAGTGGTTCTAACACCACATACTCCCAGTACTTGGGAGGCAGAAGCAGGAGGATTGCTGTGAGTTCAAGGCTGAGCTCAGGGCCAACCTGAAGTACAAAAGCAAAACCGTCTCAAAAAAAAAAAAAAAAATTATGCACTTCTTTGAAAGAAAAAAATCTACATTGTTTTAATTTTGGGAAAATTGCTTCAAAATTATAAATTGAATGATTATCTTGAGAATTATATTTTTATTATTACATTGAGTTTAGTAAATAGTATCATGACAAAATAATCACTATTAGAAGTGTTTCCTATTAAATATTTCCTACAACCTTGTTAACACAATAAGAAAAAAGTATAAAAGAAACCAACAAGATGTAAGGGGATCAGAGGGACTATGCATTTCTGCTTCGCCCATTAAATTATTGGTTTTCTTAGCCTCTTAGTTTTAGTTTTCTTAGTCTATATGTTGTAGGATTCAGAGTTATACAAAATTTCATTAAAAAATTAAGCCTTAAACCAAAAGGTGACATACAAATCTTATGCTATGAAGTCAGAACAGTCCAAGAAATCTGTTGAAAACAATTGTTTCAAAGGATCCTCAGATATATTGAAGACAAAAAGAGGTATTAAAAATGTTATTGTGGTATACTGATTTTTAAAAAGTAGCCTCAATTTATTTTTAAAATTGATTTTATTGGTACACTTTAAATGTACATTATTGTTGGGACTTGAGGACAATTTACTGGGACTTAGGACTTACTTACTTGGATTTACATGTCTGCCCCACCCTGCGGGATTTTCAACTACAAGGATGAAGCACTAAGATTATCGGCCTTAAAATTTACTAGGATTTACTAGGATTAAGGATGTCGGCCCCTTCATGGGATCTTCAACTACAGGGATTATTGTGGATAACTGCCCTATTTTAAGCATGCTAAGATTATGGCTGTGAAGGCTTGGTACCAAATAAAGTTGTGGCAAGCTCCAGAGATTGGCCCCTGCTGCTGCTGCTCAGAGGAGCAGAAGTCCTGCCTGGACTCAGCCTTTTTCTCAAGGTTCTGACTTTGTTTATTGTTTGTTAATCCTTTTACAGTGGGACTCAAGGGGGACTGGAGCTCAAGGTTCTGGCTGCAGCCTTGTACCCTGTTTCCCACACATTATGATCACAGTCTTCATTGAAAATTTGTATTTGTACATGATACAACTTGATTCTCATTTTTTCCCTATTCCCCTGCCCTCCCTACAACCCCACCCCCATATATATAAGCTTTGTTTCCTTTTTTTGACCATTAAATTTTTTCTTTCCCTTCTTTTCTTTCCCCTACCCACCCTTCCTTTTTCCTTTTGAGCATTTTTTTTTCCTATTTCACAATGTCCATCATACATTCTGGTGTTCATTTACACTGTTCATTTCTCATACTACAGAAAAGATAGGGTATTTACACATTTATGTCCTATTCATTTCACTTGTGAGAATTTCCTCAAGGTACATCCATTTGAATGTAAATGACTCAAATTTATTATTCATTGTGGCAGAATAATTCTCCATTTTATTTTTTAAAAACCTACATCTTCTTTATACAGTTACCACTTGATGGACATTTGGGCTATTTCCAAGACTTAAATATCACAAACTGAGCTCCTATAAACATCGGTGCACATATATCACTGTGGTATGATTCTTTTAATTCTTTCATGTATATACCTGGCAGGGGAATAGCAGAGTCAAATGGGGCCTGTAATCTTTGTTTTGTAAGGAATCTCCTTGCTGATATCCATAGACTGGTACCACCAGTCTACATTGCTACCAACAGTGGAGAAGGATTCCTTTCTCCCCCCAGTCACACCAACATCTATTGCTTGTTAATTTCGAGATAGCAGCCATTCTTTGTGGAGTGAGAATCTTTATGGAGTGAGATAGAATCTCATCTGCATTTCTCCAGTGACCAGCAATGCTCAACATCCCTTCATATGTTTCATAGTTGCCTTTACTTCTTTACTTCTCACTGAAAAGTGTCTGTTCATTTCAGATGTCATTTTTGAATTAGGTCTTTAAATTTGGGTGGTTGAATTTTTCAAGTTCTTTTTATACTCTAGATAGTAGTCCTATGTCTGAGAAACAGCTACTAAAAATTCTTCCCCGTATTGTAGGTTGTCATTTTGCTCTGTTGATGGTTTCTCCTGCTGTGCAGAAGCTTTTGAATAGGATGAGATGCCAGTTGTTGATACCACTCCCTGTAGCCACATGTTTTGCAATGCTGTATTTCCTCAGAGTAGACTGCTCTGGCATCATTTGAATGTGGATTGGCCTTGTGACTTACTTTGATGGAATTCTTGTGATGACACCACATATGAGCCCAAATCTTAGAAAGGTTTGTGGTTGTTTGCTTTCTTCATTGAGACTCTGCCTTCACAGATTAATTGAGAAAGTTGCAGAGACAAGTTAACATATATTGTGCTGACCAGGATCTTCCTGCCTCACTTGCTATCAGGCATGTAGCTGAGTCCCTCTATGCTCAGCTCAGTGCTCGAGCATCAGTGCATCAGTCTACCCAACTACTTGACACAAGTGTTTTCTGCTGTCCTACTAGACTACTGATATTTTGTAGTTATTTTTCTTATATTACAGATAGTAATATTTTTAAGCAAATATGAAAAAATTATAATAATCATTTTATAATGTTAATAAACATCTTTTAAGATTTTAGGGAATGTTGGATAATTCAATTGAGTAACATAGAGTGACATGTATCACTTCTAGTTCTAGATTGTCTATTTTTATTGACGTGACTTCCTAGTAATTAACAATATTGAATATGTCCTTTGAAATAAAAATGATAACGATTTTTATTCAATGCTCTTGAAGAAATTGCAAATTGATTTATTTAATTTTCAAAGTAATTCATTTAAACATTTGATTTAAATTCTAACACTGGAAAATTAAATATCTGTAGAACATGCAAAATAATCAAATTACTTATGTTTGATAAAAAATCCTTTGCAGAGCCAGGCAGGTGGTACACACCTATAATCCCAGAACTATAGGAGTGTGAGACAAGAAGATGACAGGTTCAAACTTGGCCTGTAGAAGTTATCCACTTAATGAGATCTTTTTTTTTTAAACTATATATATCACTGGTTATATAGCTCATTGCAAAGGCCATGGGTACAGTCCTCAATATCAAGAACAAAAGATAGCAAAACAAAACAACAAACCTGAAAAAGAAAATAGAAACCCTATAACAATAAGAAAGAATTGGCAGAGTAAAGGGCCATTGTAATCTAAATATGTTGCATTAAATTTAAATGATGTGCCAGTCCAAAAGAACATATGAAATTCAATACAGAGGTGACCAATTTATGAATTCTAATATTTTGATTTTTGATCCAAGTTCAACCATAAGATCAAGGTCTAATATTTTGTAAATATAATGGAATATAATAAAATATAAGAAATTTTATATCTTTTATTTCCCTGATTTTCCTTCCAAAAGAGTTTAGTAGTATTACAGTGACTCCAGCATTGTACCTTTTTATGACTTTCTAGATGTTGTGGGATAGAGCTGACTTTTAGAAAAGTCAGTAACAACCTCCCTATGAAGGCCATTTAGAGCATAGAATCTGGACAGGACAAGGGCACCTGTTTTGAACGTAAAGCTCACCTTCTCCTATGGCAAAAGAGGACATTGGGGCATGGACCAGGCACAAACTTGAAGTTTGTCATGAACTGTCACAACTCAACCTTAAGGAGGCTCAAAGGATTGACTCTTCATAATTTTCACACAAACATACACATGTGTGTATACATACATAGTGTATAGGGCTAGGTGAGTATTAGGAGGGGTAAGAACAGACTTCTAGTAAAATATCCTTGTCTCTTTGAGCATGAGATTTGGGTAAATAGTAATCAGAGCTTGTTTATCATGATATCATTAATAAAACAGTTCATTCTCTTCCATCATTTGACTTTCTGTATTCCTGTCATTACTCCCTGTATATGAGGATGCATGCTGATATAAGAGATATTTATGGAAAGAAGAAAAATAAAAATACAGATGCTCTTCAACTTATGATGGCATCACATATTGATAAATTTGTCTTAAGGTAAAAACACTCTAAGGCAAAATGAACTTAGTACACCCAGCCTTCTCCAAATAGTTTAGCAACATGATACACTGCAATGCATTTCTTCTCATCTTCATGATTGCATATCTGAGGGCTGCAGTTTCCTGACACTAATGAGCACTGAATTATCATATTGCATATTTCTAGCCCAGAAAGACATCAAAACTCAAAATTCAAAATACAATTTATACAGAATACATATTACTTTGGATTCATTATGAAGCTGAGAAAAATGTTAGGTTGCAGTATAGTAATTCAAGGATGGTCTATGATTGCATTATATATGAAACTCTTTAAAGTATTAAAGTAGAGAAATCACAAAAAATACTAGAAGGGGAAAAACATCTTGAAATTTCAGTAGTTGTAAATTCAAAACAGAAATAATAGCAACCATAAAATGCACTAACTTGAGTAAAACAAAAAAAATTAAGCTGTATTATCTACATGTACCAACTTTTCACAGTAAATGCAAGCATCATGTACTATGTGCATGTACTAATGAAATGAAAATTTAAAAATACTTAGAGAAAAGGATTGTTTTCAAGCACAGAGACTGTGTTAATACAGAGTAATTTGTTACTATCAAATATATTTTTAAAATTATTTACATTATTGTCAACCTATCACAGAATTCAGACACTACTTTTCTAAATGTTACTAATCTCAATAGGAGAAACATTCTTACCCTTTGCATTAGTAATAAGTACACAGAAAATATTCAGTTTATCACTTACGGTTTTTGAATTCTAAATTTCTTTTTCTAGAGAACACTTTTGGGATCTTCTGGCAGGTTATTATTTACTTAAGTAATAATCAGTGAATAGTCTAGACATAGTGCTGCAGTCGGGGGTGTGGTTACATCAAGGGAATCACGTTCTTTTTATTGGAGAACTCATACACTTGGGAACACAGATTTTTTTAAAAAATCATTAATAAATGCAAAAATAACTAGGGTAATTTCAATCTGTGGCAAGTAGTATAAGAGAAATAGGATAATATGAAGGGGAATAGAAAACCAGAATTGGAGATGAGCTAATTTCTACAAGGTGGAATAAATCTCTAAACAGAATAATACTTTTATAGTCATGTAATGCTTAAGAATAGGCCATCCTTGGATCAAATTTTAATAATGACAGGTTGGTTTTTCTGGCTGTCTTGCACCGGAAGCAACCTCAGATGAGATAAATAAATTTTTAAAATTGATACTAGCAAGATATAAGATAGTGAGAATATGCAAGTAAACACTCAGAAATGAGTCCAATATCTGGCACCAGTCTTCTCCTTGTGGCATCTGTTGATTTAAAAGAGGGAGGAAAGAAAGAAGTGAAACTTTAGCTTAGACTTAGTGAGAGGCTAAGCACATCTTTTATAAATCTCTGGTTTCTAAAAGTCAAAACAAAAAAAAATGCTTTACTATAAAGCAGAAGCCCTAATAAACATCTAAAGTTTTCAGTCAGCTCCCCAAAGTAATCATCTCTAAGAGTGACAGTAAAGTATCTGAACAATTTAACCCCACCCCAAAAAGGACAGCCTAATTTTGAATTTGCTGAATGCCTGAATAAATTATGCTGATCTCTTTCTAGTCTAGTTTCTTGCCAAGTACAGTTGTAAATTCTCTCTGGCAGAAAAGAACATCAGTAAGATTTTTCATAGTACTTGACATGGACTAAAATAACTGGATACATAAAAGCCTAAGAACTGAGTGAAAGCCAAAGAGAAAAATCCTAGACAATAGAACATACAGAAGAAACAAATGTTAAAATTACAGAATTATTAAACTTGGCAATTAAGGTAAAATGATTAATACACTTTATAAGTTAAACATAAAAGTAAGGATTTTGGTAGAGAAATGGAAATTATAAGAAAGGAATAAATACTACAGAATTGGAAATCAAATAACTGAAATTAAAAACTCAGTGGTTGGTTTATCAACAGATGGACCACACTTGAAGAGAGAAGATAGTTCAGTAGAATATTCGATGAGAAGTATGAGTAGAAAAAGAAGAAGAGCCTGTATGATGTAGGGTACATGGTTGAAAGGGTCAACATGTTTATTATTAGGGCTGCAGAATGTGGAAGAAACTGCATTTGAAGAGAGGAGGGCTAAGAAAGATTTTCAAACACACGAGAAAGCCTCTGCTAACCCAAGTAAGATGAGCACAGTGCAGAGCGCATGTAGGCATGATGCAGGGAAAATGTTGGAAATGTTGACTGTTAAAATGCAGTCAGTGCCATAAACAGACAAGGGCATGTTATCTGCAGCCAATGAAACAGTCACTTCAGAATTAGGAAAACAACCTCCATCCGTAATTCTACACTTATGACGGATGTCCTTCAAAAACCACATACTATGACATTTTTAAACAAAAAGTGACAAATGTCACTAGTAGAACCAAACTAAAGAAGCACTAAAAGGAATGTTTTTTAATTAATTGAAATAATACAAAATGGAACTAGGAAGCTGAAGGCATGAATAGAAGACACTGGAAAGGAAAAATTCATGAGCAAATGAATCTGGATAGGACAGTGCTCCAGTGACTTTGACAGCGTATACCTGCTTGTGTGTGTGATCACACGGTGTGATGTGTGCCTTGGAGGTCTGCTCTGGTTACTATGTTGCACGGCAAATTACCAAAACCCTTGTGGCTTGAAATGACGACATTCATTTTGCTCAGAGTCCAGGTGGAGAAGGCAGGGATCCCTTATATGGAGGGTAGCTCAATGAACCAGAATGAGAGACACTGGAAGTTACCTCCTCCTCCCACAGTGATGGTTGCTGGTTGAGGTCTGTGGTGGGGATGCTGTTGGGAGCGCTTTATTCCAGACAGCACCTGTGTGCTCAGAGTACCTGTCTGAAACATGGGAAGAGAGGAAGTGGGAGAGAGAGACTGAGATCCAAAGGGGGAGAAGAAACAAAAAAAGGAGAAGAAAAGAGTTGCGATGGTAGATTATCAGATTATGCCAGGCAGAGGACATTGCAAACACAGCTGGCTGGAGGGAGGAACTGTTAAATATGTTCAAGAGATAGAGTTAAGAAGGAAGGTAAGTGAGGTGAATGAGGGGCACTGGGATATGAAATAAAGAATTCAGGCATCAGTCAGTGAAATAGCGCTATCAAATGGCTGGTGTGAGTAACAAGGACCCCCACGCATTCTGCTGGATTTAGACATACACTCTTGTGGACATATTGTAAGAACCAATATGAAAAGCTTGTCATGAAGTTGAATATGGAAGTTCACACTTCTAATCCTAGCTCCCTGTAAACCGAGGCAGGAGGATGTCAAGTTCAAATCTGGTCTGGACAGCTGATGAACTAGCGAGACCCTGTCTCAAAAATAAATAAATAAGTATTTATAAGCTGCAAATATCGTTTCAGGTGATGGTCTGGGTTTAATTCCCAGTGTCAAAAAATTAAAAATAAAATTATTATGGACCTCCTGATTTCTATAATTAAAAAATACCATCTCATTTAAGGAAAATGAAGAAAATTTATGAGTACATTATATGGGGGAAACTATGTTCATTCTTTATCTTAGTAACATATGTAACTTTATATATCAGACATTTTGTAGTCATTAGTGAAATCCCATTGGTGGGGATATCATTGGATCTTACGCTCACTCCGTGGAGGACAGAAGATAGCCTGAATGTGCACAAGACGTGAACATCACTGGAAATGGGCCCTTGGAAAACCTTGCCATTTTTAATATTAAAAAATATTGTAACTCAATAGAAACAGTTCATTAATTCACCAAAGACAGGTTTTTTGTTTTTACATTGAGACCCTCCTTTGTTCTTGTCTGTGACTCTGGATAAGGGACACTACACAGGATAAAACCGTATTGCGCTGACCATAAATTGACTTAAAATATTAGGGCAAAACAAAAGAAAACATCCTTTATAAGAGGAAAGTTTTCCTTCCATAGAGTTGCACTCTGTGGCCTTTGATTGGGTTGTTAAACTCCGAGAAAAGGCCCTTCAGCATCCCTCAGAGATCACTGACACACACACTTTGCAATTGTTCTGCTTAAGTGCCTCACCTTAATGGCATTAAAAGTGAATTCAGTTTTCTGGCAGAAGATAAATTCTTGCAGAAAATTTCTCTGTTTCAAGTACATGCAGAATTCCTGGAGTTCCTTGATGCCATTATTTAATTTATAAATCCCAAAGAATGTAGTGCAGTGGGGAATATTGAGTGCCAAAAGAAGATAACATTTTTCTGGAATTCTGTGGTTTTGGGCAGGGTGTGACCACCATGGCTTCTCTGTCCCCTCTTACAAGAGAACATTGTTTAGCCCGGAGAACCAGTAGGCAGGTCCCATCCAGTGATTTCCGGAACTACTGTGGTTAGCCACTCTGTGCTCTGGGCTTGCTGCAGCAAGGGACCTGTAGAGAGCTTTAAACATGCTTTGTAAATTTATTATTTCTCCCCTGTACTACTGTCTCCTTAAAGACACATATCATCTCTTCTTTTTCCTGTTTACTTTTAAAACTAGCTACAGTCCCTAGTGCACACAGGATACCTACAGGAGGCCTGAACCCTGTGTTCCCTTCTGTACAAAATACAGTGATAATATATTTTCTTCCTGTTTTTTTGTAACAGTATCTTTTATTAGCCATACAATGATTCATAGAGCTGCCGACTATTTAGCAAAAGTATAGATTAATTATCTGACAGACCAAAATGTCATGACACTTTCCAAATGATTGATTACAGACAAAAGCAGGAAGAATAAGTACGAGAACTAAAATCCATCCTTTGCTTCAAATCTGTTGACAGAAAAATTATACTGGATTGTCATACAGCAACGAAGCATATGTTATTTGATTTCCTGTCACAATTAGGGAAATTGATATGTGTAAAATTGTTCAACTTACATTTCACACAAGTAGTTCAAACCAATGAATAAATATATTGTGACAGCAAATATTATATGATGTCCTATTCCAGCTATGAAAGATTATTTGAACTCCAAATTAAAAATAAAAACAATAAATAGGTTGTTTATAGCCATTAACTTTAGGCACAAATCTTTTGACGTGTATTGATTTACTTTATCTTGTGAGAGTTAAAGCCAAGTCTAAATGATAAAAGATCTCACAGGCACAGTTCATATATTTCTATGAATAAAGCAGAAGACACAACATTAACATGATGACAAATACTGATCCTTCTTAAAAAGCCATACTTTGTATCTATTTAAAATACATAATAGGGAAAAAGAGAGAAGAAAAAAGTTATTGTAACTCAGCATTGACAATATAACTAGAATTGTACCTTGACTTACTAAATTGTCTTTCATGCTTTATGCACCTTCTGGCTCTTTAGTCTGGCTTTTGGTCTGTATAAATGATAATTAATTTTCTAAAGTCATTTAAAACAAATGAATCTGATGCTCACAAAATAAAAGTGAGTGGAAGGAAGGAGGAAACCTGAAGTATATTATGTATATATATATATATATCTCATTCTCTCTCTTTCTATATATATATATATATTCAGAAATATATATATATGCCATGTAAACTTATATTAATCAAAGTAAAAAAGGTAAAAAATGGAAATAGCATTTTACTTATAAGATTTAAATTATTAATTTTTCTCTGAATATGACCTTACATTGTAAATTGCTTTTAAAATTGAAAAAAGTTTACTTTGTATGTTCTTTAATCTACAGATAACTAGAGATGCTGTACAAGGAAACTATGAAAAACTGATAAATAGACAAATTGAGGCAGGGAAGAAAAACAAAAAGTGAGAAAACAAAGAAGTGGGTGAGCACATAGAAAGCATTTATAATGGCTGAATAGTTACAAGGAAGCCAGCAAGAAATACAGAAAGGGCCCCAAAAGAGACAATTATTGGATAAGGACTTTATTGCTAAATTAAATGGAATAAATGTAATTGGATGCATATTTAATGCAGTCTATTACACTTGAATCTAACCATAATATTTTATTATAATACAGTTGTGAGTATGTTAAAGAAGTAAAAGGACATTCCTATTTCTTTTTAGTAGTCTACCTAAAAATGACCACTTCTGTTTTCTGTCATTCATGTTAGAGAGAACACATTATGTTTACGAGAATGTTTCTTGTCCTTTTGGAAATATTCTTAGAATTGAAATTTTTGTGTCTTAGGATGTGCTCATCTCCTGCAATAGTAAAAACCGACTTGTACACAAGTTGTATTTCACTAGAGTTGGATGAGAGTTTTTCTTCTGTGGGTTATTTCCGTGCCTGGTACAGGTTGTTCTTTCACTGCACGGCTTTCGGATGAGGACACAGTGATAGTGTACTTTGTTTACATTTTACTTTAGGGAGGTAGCTTTTGTAGGAATATGGAGGAAGACACAGTCCATGTCGGCTTAGTAAGATTTGGAGCCTGGTACGAGAGAGTGACTGTAGGATAACAATGGCCTCTGGTACTTTTCCACCACTTGACCCCAGGTTCTAAAACCCATCTGTTTTGTTTCGGAGGAGTTAAAATTCATCTCCCACCATAATGCATTAGTTTAGAGCAAAACTTACCTGCCTATTTAACTTCATTTGTGACACTATTTCAAGAGTAGCTAATATGAAATTCACAATTTTCAAACAAAAATATTTTTAATGAGCTATTTCAGTTGGCCTATAAACTGTGTTATCCTGTGAACAAAATGGGGCTATTCGTGTTTTTTGGTATATTTCATTATGTTTTTCAAGGATATTGAAATCTAAAGCTATAGAACAATAATACTTTTATGTAAAATGTAGTACTTTTTATTGAAAATATTAAACACTATGGTATTAAGTATTTAAAATGTTGATGTTCTTTCTCTTAGGATTACCTCTCAGTCCAAAAGAGATTTTCAAAATGAGGAGAAAGTTTTAATCAGAAAGATGTTTACATTAAACTGTTGTTTATAGTATCTAAATTTTAATACACATAAGTCACAGGAAAATACTATGATGTAATATTAAATAAGAAGAAATGAATTAAACTGTTTAATAAGTACCAAAACATAAACAGTAATATTTTGGTTGGTTTGTGATAATTTTTCTTCATATTCTTCTATAATTTAAAATTCAAAAAAATTATCAAAAAATAAATATTATTAAAAATGTGTCCCATAAAACAGTTTTTATATCTCTCTTAAGAGAAAGGTATTCTAAGAGGAAAACACTTAAAAATTGACTTTCTAGAATCACAGATTAAAAAAAAATGAAACATGCACTATAATTAAAATTTTATGAAAATTTTCTTTCAGAATGAGGGCTTTTTCAATTTGATAATTGGAATGTTTCTAGCATTAATACTCAGTGAGAGTTCAGTATTACAGTTGCCCTTATCATTTCTATTGCAGGATTTTGAGAATTTTTCTTTTTTTTGTGCTGAATATTTTTGTTTGGTTTTGGTATCAAGAGTCTTTCAGTTCGTAAGACAAATCATTTCGCCTCTATAAAATGTTAATTATTCCAAAGATGTTTGTCATATTTGTTTCTTTGAAGCTTCATTACACTTTGTAAGCTGTAGTGTCATTTTGTCTAGTGTCGCAAAGAGAGAAAAATACCTGTTAGCTTTTCTTGTATTTTAATCATGGCTCAAGTATTTTTCTTGGAGTTGTTCAATTTATCTTTTGATCACCCTGAGATCTGGCTAAGAACTTCCCTCAAACTCTGGTTGGCTCTGTCCCTATCTTTGTCTTCTGGGCCTGGGGAACACCTTCTGTCAAAACCTCTGCTTTCCCAACTCCTGTATCTCAGCCCTGCTCAGTGAAGCGAGGCTGTGGTCAAAGCAGATTAGCTTGTTCCGGTTCTCACAGGGTTTATTTTTCAAACTGGAGTGGCCTCCTCATTTCTTGTCGGTCTGTGGCTTGTGGAAGAGAGAACTGAGCTGTGCAAATCGGGTACTTAATCTTCATTTGTCAGAGCTGTGGGTGCTCTGCTTTTTGGATTTACATAATAAAAAGTTAAATACATTTCTGCTAGCTTCAATTTCAACACATTTTCTATTTTTAAGTTGTGCAAATAAGTTTTTACAACTTAGCTAGTAAGAATGATAAATAAGAAAACCAATTCAATGTTTAGTTGAATCTGCTATAGAATTACATTATTTGAAATTATTATGTATTACTTTTTTTCCAACTTGGCTATAGTAATTACTAAAATATTATAAGATCACCACATATACTTTTGAAAACATCATGCAAATTCACGAGGTGGAAATACATTTTAAACAGATCCACCTTCTTACAAAGAAATTTTCCTAAAAACACAATAAGTGAATTTATGTTTTGAGTAAAGACTACATTCCATCTAGTAGTAAACGTGCAATTATTAGATTTTTATTTGATTAAAATATATAATCCCTTTTCTACACAGCTATCTTATTCAGTTTCATTGACTATCACTGAAAGGTAGTCTTAGATATATCAAGAGCTATTTAGCTTTTAAATTATTATGTGTTCTTTTCTCTTTGATTGATGATATGAATATTTTTTGTTAAGTGGTTTATTTTACTTTTCTTCCAAATTTACTCAGGAAATTGGAATCATAAAATAATCACTTACAGATATTACTTTGGTTACAACTCACATTTAATGCCAAGAGCCATTTGTTGATTGCCTAATAAGTGTACATTATTATCAACTATGATGTGACACTTGATGGGCATCAAAGAAATAGAATTCATAGGCTCATATGTTTGAGAAGTACAGTTTTTTCACAAAAGAACTTTCTTCTAACAAACTGCAATACAGTATGAAGGAATAGCTTAAGTACAGCAAGGAGGAATATTTTCTAAGGTAGAGTTCCATCTCATTACTTGTGTGACTTTAGGGTCCTGCCAAAGGAAATAATGGGAAATAAATGACTACTAGAATCCAGGGAGAGCTGTAGCTGATGGAGAGAAGACCAGACAGGAGATAGAACTTAGGATGAGGAATGTGGCTGCTGCTAGCCTGCACCCAGCAGGCAGGCGCGGAAGGACTAAGTGTACATTGCTCTTCCTTGCTGCTCCTTCATCTATTCCTGTGGTCTCTAACTGGCCAATCCAAGCAGGATTCAGGGGGCAAGGGCAACTTCTTGTTAACACAGCATGGCAGAGCAGGATGCAGATCATGTCTAGAGAGCAAATGGAGGAAAGTTATGTGACAGTTTGCATGTGACCTAAATAAAATGAGTCTCAAGACAGTATAAATGTGAAAGACTGCTGCCTGGTATTTCCATGAAGTACACAAGGTAAATTTGACAAGATTAACACATTTGAAATGCAAATGGCTAATATGACATTGCAAACACAATTCTGAGACTATTTTACAATAATGTGTTAAACACAGAGTGTGTGTGTATATATATATATATATATATATATATATATATATATATATATATATATATATATATATTTAGGTTTTTTGAAGCAGGGTCCTGCTCTGTAGTTCAGGCTGGCCCTGAACTCACAGCAATCCCCCTGCCTCTGCCTCCCTAGTGCTGGGATTACAGGTGTGAGCCACTCCATCCAGCATTGTGATATGTTGTACCTGGGATCAAACTTGGGACCTTGCACTTGCCAGGCAGACACCAGAACCCCTGAGCTAAATCCCCAGCCCCAACAATGTGTACTTGTTATAACAAATAGGATAGTACATGGTTTATCCCTGACTGTCACTTTTCGTGTATCAACCATGTTAACCAAGATGGACTCATACCAGAATTCTCAGATCCAATGGGGCAAAGATTAAGTAAACTGGGTTGTGTTAATAATAGCGAGGGTAGAGATGGTGTAGGTATGTGTTTTATACCACCCTGCTGTACCACTCCTATGATAGTCAAGCAATTGTGTCAATGTGAGTAAGACATACCCAACGAAACTGCAGCAGTATAGTTCTAATTGTGGCCGAGGTGGTTGGCTGGACAGAAGACCCATCCTAAGGTGACTTGTCACTTGAATGGTGTGGAGGGGAAATGAAGGAAGGCTCAATTCTGTTTCTTCGGAGGATTCCAGTCTTCACTTTCACCTTAGAGATTATCATCTTCAGCCTTTTAGTGCAGACTCCTCAGCCTTCCATCAAACACCCTTTGGCTTCCTGCTGTGGACTCACACAGAACACTACAGTGAGCTTCGGGCCTTGGACTGGATCTTTCAGCTGTCCGTTACACAGACAGACCTTTTGCACTCTTTCACAACTGACTCCATGACTGGCTATTGAAGGTAAATCTTGTAAATTCCTACATATTTGTATATCTTGCATTAAATCAATTTCTCCAGTAAGCATTGACTGATATAATTCCTAAGGTGGGCCAATGGTTTCGTTTGTCCATTCTTTATTATTATGTAGTGTTGTGCAGAAAACATATTTCTTGGACTTATATATGGAATTGATACCCTTAAGTGCACATGCCAAAATTTGATTTAAAAAAGAGAAAAATGTTAAATTTTAGAAAGGAAACAGTGTTGTTCCAGAATGCCAGAGTAATACAATAGTTTTTTTCACCATTTCTTTAATTATTGAATATATCCCTACAACATATAATTTAATTTTAGAACTCCAAATTAAACGTTACTTAGGAGCCATTAATTTATAATAGTAAATGAATCTTTTACTTAAATTTTATGTTCTTATTATGAATAATTAATAACTTGATTACTCATATATGAATAAAAGAAAATATTAGCCAAGCAATATTTAAGGCAAGATTCAAGGGGAAATAATAACTAGTAGCTGTTAAATTCACTAGTTTTTTCCTAAATAGATTGATTTATCTGAGTAAAAATAATCATACATACCATTCACAGTTTCCAGGAAATAGGATAGTCATGTTATGCATTAAATGAATCTCTGCTTTTATACTATTGATTAGTATAAAAATGTTTTAAATGTTTTTGCCAATTACCAAAACATAAGTTATTTCTTAGAGTTAATGATTTTTCTTTATCACACATACACACACACACACATATATATTGTGTGTATATACATATACATATACATATACATATACATATATACATATACATATATTATGTATATGTATATACATAAACACACCATATATATATATATATATATATATATATATATATAATTTTTTTCTTTTTCTTTTTGAGACAGGGTCTCTGTGTAGTGTAGTCTGGCTTGGAACTCACTATGTAGACCAGTCTGGCATCAAACTCATGACAATCCTCCTGCCTCAGCCTCCAAGTGCTAGGTTATAGGTGTGTACCACTACACCCAGCTTATTTTTACCTTGAACCCAGGAGAAAAGTACCATGACTCACAGATTTAATTTGATTTTTCTTTACCTTCTGTTTATCATTATCTCTCTGTCTGTCTTCTATCAACACATACAAATTTTTCATGTTTATGTTGTATCATGTGACATTTAGACACACATATACATTATGCAATATTTAAATAAGGTTTAGCATTTCTATCTCTCTCTATTTTTTTTTCTTTTTGAGACAGGGTCTCACTTTGTAGTTCAGGCTGGCCCTGAGCTCAGCCTCAAACTCACATCACAGCAGTCCTCCTGCCTCTGCCTCCCAAGTGCTGGGATTACAGGCATGAGCCACCATGCCCCGGCACTGTGGTATGTGGTAGTGGTTGCTGCTGGGGTGAGTCTCCACATCCAGTATTGTATGTGGTTACTGGGGAATCAAACCCAGGCCCTTGTGCTTGCAGGACAGGTGCCAGAACCACTGAGCTAAATCCCTTGCCTATAATTTCTCTCTATATATTTACAATCCTTGTACCTGTTCTGAAATACAGACATTATTGTTATGTATAATAACTACCCTACCATGTGATCAAATAACAGAACTTTTTACTTTAGTCTAAATTTTATATGGTACCCACTGGCCTACATTATAGTTTATATCTAAAATGTCCCCCAGAAGTCTCATGTACTCAGAGAGATGTAGCTTTGGGAAGGTGAGCGAATCTTAGGGGGGTTTGTCAAGGAATTAGTCCAGCTCAGGCTGGATGTGCTGTTAGGAGGTTGGGCCTGAGTGCAGGTGGCTCCTGGGGACAAACCTGGGAGGGCGCATTATCGTGCCCCCTTCCCCTTTGTTCCTGTTTCCTGACTGCCATGAGGTGAGTGGCTGTCCTCTGCTGTGCCCTTCTACCACCCCTTCTGCCACACCATTTCTGTCTCAGGGTCAACGAAGCATGGACTGAGTCCTCAAAAATCATGAACCCAAATCGGCCCCTCCCCTGTGTTGTGGGTGTTGGGTTCTCTGTCCCAGCTGACTAGTGCAGCTGCACTTTCTCCGTGCTTTGCTCTTCCCAACTCTTCCAGCCTCCAGTAACTTTTATTCTGTTCTCAACCTCCACAGATGAGTGAGCTCATACAGCATTATCAATCTGTGCCTGACATTACAATTAACATAATGTCCTCCAGTTATATCTATGTTGTCATAAAGAATAGAATTGTTTTTCGTTGCTGAATAGTATTCCATTGTATGTATATGCTATATTTCCTTTATTCATTCATTAGTAGATAGATACTTAGATTGATCATATTATCTGGCTATTTTGAGTAATTCTATAGAAAAACTGGAGAATGGAAATGTCTTTTAGATGTACTGATTTAATGTCATTTGATACACCCAATTGTGATATTACTGGATCTTGTAATAGTTCTGTTTTTATTTTTTGAAGACTCTTCATACTGTTTTCCATAGTGACTATACTGATTTATATTCTTAGTCAAACTGTGTAAGGATTTCCTTTTCTACACATTTCTACCATCATTGTCTTTTATGATTTAATTATTTTATTGTTTTTATGTTTATGAAATAGCCCAGTGTGTAGCCCAGGCTAACTATAAATTCATAATCCTCCTGCCTCAGCCTACTAGGTTCTGGATTATGGATGTATGCCACTATGTCAGGCCTTATTCTTATTTTCATAAAAGCCATTCTTGTTGGATTGAGGTAATACTTTACTGTAGTTTTGATTTGAATTTCCTCAATTATTAGTTTTTACACTTTTTTGTATACTGGTTGGCTATTCATGTGTCTTCTTTGGAGAAATATTGATTTACATCTATGGCTTAATTTTTAATTGGTTTGTTTTGCTTTTTTATTGAGTTTTTGGAGTCACTTGTGTACTCTGGATATTAACCACCTATGAGATATATAATCTGAAAATATTTTATTCCATTCTATGGATTGTCTTTTCACTGTGTTGATTGCTTTGTATCTTGGGCAGAAGCTTTTCAGTTTGACACAGTCACATTTTATTTTGTCTTAGCTTTTGTTTTCTGAATTCAGTCTTGAACATTACAGATTACTAACTTCTTACTTTGATTTGAATCATAATGGGAAAAATGTGCATAGTTTTTAAAACTGTGAGTTGAAGTCTAGTAAATTAACCACTGCTATTAAGAACTCTAAGTGTAAAGAATGAAGCTTGTAAATCCTGTGTACAGAAAAACCTTCTGCTGTTTCTGACTTGTACATTCCCAGTCATTGTTTTCTTGTTTTTTTATGAAATGTACATGCACCATAAACTTAATGTGACTGTACCCAACTCTTAAAAGTAATGAAATTAAATATTGTAAGATAAATCTGTGCCATCCTTATGACCTAGTATTCTTTAAAACCCAGTTCAAGTTTTTGAGCTCTGTATCCAATTGTTCTAATTTTTCTGATCCTGCCTAATCCCTGTTCATACCTGGGCTATGTAAATATTTATTGAGAACATACTACCTACCAGTAACTGAACAGAATTCTGAGAACTCAAAATCTATAGACATATAATTAGATTTAGTTTTTCCTTCATAGACTAATAGCAAAGTTAGAAGATTCATAAAGAATTACATGACCATGTTGCTAGAGTCATCACAGAGGCATAAATAACAGGAAGGTGAACTGGTGAAAAAATAAATCAGCTCAATACTGGGAATCTAGGAAGGGCTACTTAATTCTTGAAGTAGACTTTGAAAGATAAATAGTTTTTTAAGCATGAGAGTTATGAAGGTATATTTTAGACAGAGAATAATAAAGCTTGAAAGTGAAATTTGGAGCATTTAGTCTGTTTGAGAGAGAATTTCTACTTGACCAGAAGGTGTGAAATCATATGGAAAGCAGTGAAAGACTGAAATCAAATTTAGAGGGTGGGTGGGCTGATGGGAAGGAAGGATATCATCTACTACTATTATTGTTCCTGACCCTCCTCCCACTATTTTGTCTTTCTCATATTTCCACAATATTGCATGAGGTACCTTGTGCAGAAAGCCTGATAATTAACACTAACTAAATTACAGGACTATATTTTGATTTCTCCATTGGTATCTGATAAATCTTAAAAACTTTCAGAGACTTTATGGGATAGAGGGGCATCTTTAACCATGACTATCTCTTCATAAATTATACACTCTAGCCAGTTTATTGGACACTGAAATTATAAAAAGACCATAAACAACTCATCAGGGAATTGAATAGTTCATGAATGTCTTCAGTGACCTGTAAAGTACTATCCACCAACAAAATATTTTTGAACTGGCCTTGTACTTCAACCTTCTACTTGCAGAACAAGCCATAAAACTTTCTTTGTCTTTTCTGTAATTGAGCTCTCTTCTGTTTTTATCTTTGCTGGAAGAGGGATTATCTTGAGGACTTTGCAAAGAGGCTTAGAGCAAAAGTGAAGGAAGTTGAGAGAAGGATGGCTCAGTGGGAAAACTCTCGGGATGCACACCTGCAAGGAAGTGAGGACATCCCGGAAGATTTTAATCCAACTGAGGAAACAGGCTGGGTTGGTTTGCTTGCTTGTTTTTATGTCCTTGCGTTGTCAGTCATCAGTTAGAAACTGTCCTGGGTGAAGTCTTTCCAGGCCAAGGGCGTTTGCAAGTGAGCACGGTCTGTGAAGAATCAGGACACAGCTCTAACAATGGAGCACATGCAGCTCCAGTCTGAAGAGCCACTCCCGGCAAAGTTCCCACCATGCTCAGTATGCTTTCCCTTCCTCTGATGGTCCAGCATCAAGTCTGAGATGTTAGCTGGCTTTGACTCTGAGCAGACAGGGAAGAGTCCAGTAATATTTCCTATTAGAAAAGAGAGAAAATATATCTTCTATGTTCTATGATGGGTGGTTTCCAGAGGGATTTTGATTGTCAACTTATCCCACAGTACATACTTGCATTATCTGTTGTGTTTATTTGAGCTAAATGCTGATACTAACAATGGAAGACTGTGTGTGTGTAAGATACTTGTTACTTATTTCTAATGATAACTCACATTTGTATAGTATATTGCTACACAGAAAAATGTTTGTAAAGCATTCAGTGCAGCCTGGGTCCTAATTTAAAGACATTTATTTGTCTTTAAATATCTATACACATAAGAATGTGGATTCCACATTCTTATGGAATGTGGCTCATTGAAATAGAGATGATTATCTTGGATGACAGAATTATCAGCCCCTTGAAATTTCTTCTTAAAGTTCAGTTTTATTTTTCTTATTTTCCTAGAAAACATATTTTTAAAATCATAAGTAAGAAATGTTTTGGAAAAGTTATATAGTTCTTTATAGTATACCAAATGCTTTCATACACCCTACTCTACATAATATGCCTTGCCTCTTTTTATGTTGGATAATAGAAGGTCTAATGGGAATCATTTTACAGTTATAAAAAACTGATTCATAGAAGAAATCCACAATATGGTTATATAGCTTTTTTTTGGTTGGGATCTTTCCTAGAACTTAAGTTTTATGAGTACAAATCCAGCATTTTGTGTATCATATTTCTTTACCCCAGCTATTATGGGTCACATTCATATTCTTATCATTTTAACAGCTAATGACATCTTCATACATGCACAGCCTTCTCAATTTGCATCACATGTAGAATAAGCATTTTCTTTCTCAAAAAATTAAAAAGAAAAGAGACTTTGATTATTGTAGTCAGAAGAAAATTATTCAGGCAAGAGAATTCATTTAGTTCAACTTAGTCTTTTTTTTCAAGTAAGTTAGTCAAGATTTACACCTAAGGAAAGTATAAAGTTAAGTTTTGCCAAGAACCTTAAGGTATTTTTCATGCTTCACCTATTAGAATGTTTTGGATATTCCATCTTTTCCATAAGATAGCCATATTGAAGAATTTAAGAGATTCTACTTTAAAAAGTTTTACATACAAATTGTATATTGCCTCAATGCTTTTTACACTTACATTATAATTTTACACTAAATGATATTTTATATTACAATACCTATGTATATACATGAGAAATTTCATTAATATACTTGGTTAGTTTTCCTTTAAGTACTGTGTGGGATGAAATATTTCTCAATGAAAGCCATAGTAGTTCACCTGAAGCAATATAAAATAATAGGATTCCTATAAATAATGTAGTTAGTTTACAATATACTGTGTGTCTTATTGAGAGTTCAAGGATTTGTGGTAACATATCATACTCAAGAAAAAGAACTAGATATTTCTTTACTTTGAACACAAATTGTCCTAAAATAATTTTCTGTGATCACAGATTTCCTAAAAATTTAGTTTGTAGTGAATATAATTATGACCTTTAGGAGAAGATCATGAGTTTCTCTGTATTTTGAAGGTTTTTAGAAGAGAATATGGCCCAAAAGTTGTTAGTAGTTTTATTTGAAGTGATAGAAAGTAAGAATTCTCAGGTATTATAGAAATATAGTTAACAGCTGTGAGAGACCAACTTGACCCAAAGATACAAGTGTGAACTGATCTCTAAAATCTTTGGTCAGCAAGGATACTTGAATAATATGGTGAATATTGGGAAATAAGATTAGATAAATAGGATTGGATCATAGATGAACTTAGAAATCAAACTGAAGTAATGGAATGTAGAGTGAGGGAACACACAGAAAAGGGCATGGGCAGAAAAGTGTAATGATTGCTACTGTCCACACAACAGTTATTCCCAGTGTAAGGCTAGTTAAGCTTTAGTAGCACATATTCAGAATTCAACAACCTGGACTAGGTTAATGTTGTCAAAAGTCAACAAGGAACAGATTCTCATTGTTGAGTGGGATCATGATGCATATATAAAATGTACCCATAGCCATTCCTCAACAGGCAGGTCCCAGTAAGATCCATGGTCTCTTTGTCATCAAGTCCTGCCCACAGGCCTGCCTGATTTCCATTCTGCACCAGGCAGGTCCCCTGGATAAATCCAGGTAAATGGCTCAGAGGTTGCACAGGGACTTCCCCCACCAACTAGCAGCTTTCTTTTCATCATGACCAGACCAAAAGCCCACAAGACCTCCACTTCTCTGTGAGCAAGTCTGGGTAAGTGGCTTGGAGGTTGTGCAGTGACCTCAGCCATCAGCCAGCAGCCTTCCTGCCACTAGGGATAGAATAGAAGCCCCCAGACTCTCATTCTTGTGTGAGAGTCTGGGCTAGTGTTATAGAGGTTGTACAGTGACTTTCAGTGCAGTTCAGCAGAATGGAAATGAGAAAATATTCAGAAACCTAGATACAAAGATCATCACCACAGAAGAATTCAGGGAAAAGGGAAATAGAGAAAACTGAAGCTCAATCACCAGGACTTTCTGTTCTGGTAACAAAACCAGACCTAGTAAAATGGAAATCAGAACTGATCTCTGAGATGAAAACAGAGATACTGTCCACAGTGAAAGATATGATTAAAGAAAGGATCAGGAGTATGATAGAATCTGAGATAACAAAAGCAATGGAACATTTTAAATTGCTTGTGGCAGAGTTCCAGGTGATTAAAAATGAGAACAAAAGTTTGTGAAGTAGGGTGAATGAAGCTGAGGACCAAATCCCAAAACTAGAAGGCAAGATCATAGCCAATGAATAGGAATGGAACAATTTATGGAAAATGGCAAGGGACCATGAAAAATCAATTCAACAGCTCTTCAACAATTCAAAGAAGAATAACATAAGATTGATTGGAGTCACTGAGGAAGCAGAAGACAATGCAAAAGACATTTTTAAAAAAAGCAATTTACAGATATAATGGCAGAAAAGTTCACAGGAAAAGAAAAGAAATAGGACATACAGAAAAATGAGGCATGTAGAATTCCAAAAAGTGAAATTAAAAAATCTATACTTAGGACTATAACTATTAAGGTTCTAGTTATCCTACAAATTAACAAATACTAAGGCAGTTAGAGAAAAGGAAAAAAATCACATCCAAAGGAAAGCCCATTAGGTTCACAGCGGACTCTTCAGTGCAAATGCTCAGACTGGAGTGAAGTGTTTCAAGTCTTGAAGGAAAACAACCTCTAACCTAGATTGATGTATCCAGCAAAATAATCTTTAGAATTGATGGGAAATAAAATACTTTCATGACAATGAACATCTGAAAAGCTTCACAAATACAAAACCTTCACTCCAAAAAATTCTGAAGAATATCTTGAAAAAAACTAATGAAGGTCACAAACACATGAGATCCAGGAGAGTGAACTCAGTGGAAAAGGCAAGAAACTGAATGGAAAGGGGAAAAGCAAACAAACAAAAAAAAGAGCCAAGAACAGAAAAACACCATCATGATTGTAAATCAGGCCATATCTGTCATAACTATTAATGTCAGTGGCCTCAGTGTGCCAATTAAAAGACTAGGGCTGGCAGAATTGATTAAGAAACAAGACCCTACAATATGCTGCATAAAAGAAACACACCTAATTCAAAAAGAAAGCCATAAGCAGAAAGTAAAAGGATGGAACACAATTCTCCATGTGAGAGGAAACTGCAAAAAAGCAGAAGTGGATATCCTATTTGCATACAAAATAGATTTCAAACAAAAACTACTTAAGAGAGACTAAGAAGGACATTTATACAGGGAACAGTCTAATGGAAAGAAATAACATTATATATATATGATATAAAGTGCACCCAAGTATATAAAACCATTATTAATGGACATGAAAAGCCAGATAAAAACTAATAACAATAGCAAGGGACTTCAATACTCCACTGTCACAACTAGACAGACTGACTGGATGAAAAAATCAGTAAGGAAATACTTGAGCTGAATGAAGCTTTTCAACAAATAGGGTTAATAGAGGCCTGTAGTATATTTCATTCTACAAAGTTGGAATATACATTTTTCTCAGTTGCACATGGGTCATTCTCCAGAATAGACCACTAGACCATGTTCTAGCATATAGAACATATTTAAGTAAATGCAAAGGAATTGAAGCTATCCCCTGCATTCTGTCAAACCATAGTGCCTTGAAATTAGAGCTGAATAGCAAAAGAAACTCCAAGATTCTCACAAACACATGGAAATTGAATAACACTTGGCTGACCAACCAATAAATCATGGAGGAAATTAAGGAAGAAATTAAATAGTTTTTACAATTAAACAATAACCCCAGTACAATGTACAGGAATTTATGGAACACAATTAAAGCAGTTATACTAAGAAAATTCATAGCAGTGAACACCTACACCAGGAAAATAGAGCAAGCTTAAATTAATAATCTAATGCTGAACCTCAAGCTACTAGAAAAAGAGGAGCAAGACAAACCCAAAGCTTGTACCAGAGAGGAAATAATAAAGCTCAGAGCCAAAATCAATGCAATAGACATTAATAGACTGATACAGAAAAATCAACAAATTGAAGAGTTGGTTCTTTGAAAGGATAAACAAAACTGACAGATCCTTAGCTGACCTTATCAAACATAGGAAGGAAAAGGCTCAAAACCATACTATTAGGGAGGAAAAGGGGGAAATCACCATAGATTCAGCAGAAATCCAGAGGACAATAACCACTTACTTTGAAAATCTGTTCTCCAATAAGATGGAAAACGTAGAAGAAATGGACAGATTCCTAGACACATATGAACTTCCATAGTTGAATGAAGAAGATATAGAAATGTTAAACACCCCAATATCAATCTATGAAATTGAAAAGTGTAGTTAAAAACCTACTGACAAAGAAAAACCCTGGTCCTGATATCTTTATTACTGAATTCCACAAAACTTTAAAGAAGAGTTAATGCCACTACTTCTCAACTTCTTTAACAAAATCAAAAGGGAAGCAGTGCTCCTAGATTCCTTCCTAGAAGCAACCATTACATTGCTTTCAAAAGGCGAGAAAGACCTAACCAAAAATGAGAACTATAGGCCAATCTACCTCATGAACATTGATGCAAAAATCCTCAATAGGATATTGGCAAACAATACAGAGAATCATCAAGAAGATCATACACCTTGACCAAGTTGGATCCATCCTAAGGATGCAAGGATGGTTCAACATACATAAATCAATAAACATAATACACTACATTGTGGGAATCTAGGGAAGAGGATGCGGCCAGAATCAAGTTTGCCAAGAGGATTCTGACTGTGTCCTCTTCCCCAAACTCCCATAGTATGTAAACAGGCTCAAGGACAAAAACCACGTGGTCATCTCAATAGATGCAGAAAAAGCATTTGACAAAATCCAACACCCATTCATGATCAAAACTCTATAGGAAATTGAAATAGAAGGACTTTATCTCAATCTAATAAAATATATATGATAAATGAACAGCCAGAATCATACTAACTTGTCAAAAACATGAAACCTTTCACACTAAGGTCAGGAATAAGACAAGGATGTCCACTTTCACTATTTCTGTTCAATATGTTGCTGGAGACATGAACCAGAGCAATTAGGCAAAAGAAAGAAATAAAAGGAATAAGGATAGGAGAGGAGGATGGTAAACTGTCATTATTTGCTGATGATGGTATTTTATATAGAAGATCCTAAAAACTCAACCAAAAGACTGCTAGACTTAATCTCCAAAATTAGTAGTGTAGCTGGATACAAGGTAAATGCTCAAAATTTAAGAGCCTTTAGATACACAAACAATAGACTCACCAAGAAAGAAATTGGGGAGTCAATTCCTTTCACAGTAGCATCCAAAAAATGAAATATCTAGGAATCAATCTAACAAAGGAAATGAAAAGCCTCTACTCTAAAAACTATAGCACTCTGCAAAAGGAGATTGAAGAGGATATCAGAAAATGGAAAGACATACCTTGTTTTTGGGTTGGAAGAACCAATATTGTTAAAAAGGCTATACTCCCACAACTCCTATACAGATTCAATGCAATCCTAATTCAAATCCCAACAATATATTTCATAGATTTAAAGAAAACAATCCAGAAATTCATCTGGAATCACAAAAGACCTAGATTAGCAAAAGAAATTCTAGTTAACAAGGGTATGGCAAGGGTATTATGATTCCCAACATGAAACTATACTATAAAGCCTCTGTGACTAAAAAGCACATGGTACTGGCAAAGTAACAGGCCTGAGGATCAGTGGAATAGATTAGAAGATTAGAGACAACTCAGATACACTAAGCCACCTCATCTTTGGCAAAGGAGCCAAATACCATCAATGAAGGAGAGATAGCCTCTTTAACAAATGATACTGGAAAAACAGGGCTCTAATTTGCCAAAGACTTATGCAAAACTCTTGGAGGTATTGGCTTAGGGAAAGACTTTATGAACAAAACATCTATCGCATAAGAGCTAGCAGACGGAATCAACAAATGGGATCTCATCCTATTTAAAAGCTTCTGCACAGCAAAAGAAACCATTGGCAGAGTGAAAAGACATCCAACAATATGGGAAAAAATTTTACCAGCTGTTTCATGGATAAACAGCCACTATCTTGAATATACAAAACGTTTTTAAAAATCACCCCCCCAATTTAAAGACCTAATTAAAAAATGGGCATCTAGTCTTCATGAACAAAACTTCTATAGCACAGGAAATGGCTGAGGAAATCAACAAATGGGACCTCATTTTTTTTTTTTTTTTTTTTTAGGTTTTTTGAGACAGGGTCTCGCTTTTGTGGTTCAGGCTGGCCCTGAGCTCAGCCTCAAATTCACATCAGAATCCTCCTGCCTCTGCCTCCCGAGTGCTGGGATTACAGGCGTGAGCCACCACGCCCGGCACTGTGGTATGTGGTACTGGTTGCTGCTGGGTGTGGGTCTCCACACCCAGTATTGTTATGTGGTTACCGGGGAATCGAACCCGGGCCCTTGTGCTTGCAAGACAGGCGCCGGAACCACTGAGCTAACTCCCCAGCCCCCAGGGACCTCGTTCTTTTAAAAAGCTTCTGCACAGCAAAGGAAACCACCAAGTGTGCAAACAGGCAACCAACAATGTGGGAAAAAATCTTTACCAGCTGTTCCTCAGATAAAGGGCTATTATCTAGAATATATAAAGAGCTCAAAAAAATCAGCCCACCCAAATTTAATGACCCAATTCAAAAATGGGCATCTGAAATGAACAGATATTTTTCAGAGGAAGAAGTAAGAGCAGCTAAGAAGCATATGAAGA